>SJJU01000754.1:0-30848 GCA_012932125.1 Conopomorpha cramerella | reverse complement strand
GTTCGTTCTTTTCCATCTCTAGGAAATGTGGAAGAGAGAAACTTGTGATATAAAACCAACTGGGAATTACCCCACAGAAGCTGTATGTGACAACCCTATAGCCAGAAATGTTACATCCGTCAGTGCACCACACATCATGGAATATTGCACACACTATTCAAGTACTTAAATCACAACACAACACCTAAAATAATTTACTAGATACTGGCTTTGTATGAACAATCCATACCAAGACAGCTCAAAGTATGATGTTTTGTTAACATTCTCAGCATCCTCGTAGTAATTGAGCATGTTTTAGTTCTCACACGGTATCCTGTATACAAACTGGTAGTAAATGATTCTAATACATATTTATTATATTACAGAATATTCTGATTTACATTCGTGGTGCAATCATAGGTAATATTCGTAACGAGATCTAGGGCGCTTCTATAATATGCAAACTAGTTTTGATCCCTTGAGAAAATTTTCTTGTTAATGTTTTGTTAGAACATTAAGTTTTCATTGTATACAAAGTTGAAGGGCATTTTCACCATATCAAATGTCAGGCTTCCCATACAGAAGCTTCTCTTTTATAAATTATCACTATGTATTGGCAATTAAAGTATGTTGTACTAGATTTTTTATTACATTAAGTAACTATACACTCCCTAGTGAACCTTCCAAGACTCCATGACCCCCAGAGACCTTGTGATTATATTAATATGGTATGGTAGAAATTGAGTACACTGCTACTTTTATTGGAGTAAAATTAAAAAAATAATAAATAGTGTAACAAAAGTACTATTCACGACTATTGATTCTGACTATATATCTATTGACTATTGACACTTATTCATATATCACGACTATTGATCCCAAAGCGGTATAGGCAGAGGCAACAAATTCTCACGGTTCAGAAAGCGTATATAATCCTAAGGCTATACAAACCTTGTGCTAAGCTGATTTCATCACGATGTTTTCCTTCATCCAGGTAAATAAATATAAATAAATAAATATTTTATAACAACACACACATTGCCTTCATCCCATGTTAAGTAGCTACAGCACTTGTGTTATGGAATTCAGACAACGAATATACTTAAATACGATTTTTTCCCTTTAAATACATACTTATATAAATAAATAAAACACCCAGACACAGACGACAAGTACTTAAAAGCTCATCACCTAAATACCTGTCAGCGGTGGGAATCGAACCCACGACCTTATGGAATGGAAGCAGAGATGCTGACCACTACACCAACGGGCCCGTCAGAGGTAAAGAGACCCATTGGTACACAATTAGTTCAGCCGGCCTCGAACCCACAACCTAATTCCAAGTACTCGGCCACTGTGCTACTACGCACGGAATAGAGTAAAAATAACACCACGAAAACAAAAAAAAAATACTCAAACGAACCGCAAGTACGATAGCAAACTTGCCACGATGTACATTGTTCTCTACCAAAGATACGGTTCGAGAGGAATCAGAAAAAATTATCGAGAATAGTCCTTTGCATTTTTATTTTGTAAGTACAGGAAGAAGTATCTTAAGCTACACATATTTTTACGTTGACACAGCGTTGTTGTGTTGTTGTTCTACTACCCTAAGCATGACATAAGCTCAATTAAGTAGGCATTTATGGTTTAAGACATTATTGTACTAAAGATAAGCATGTAAAACGTGACACGATTATCAATAATAATCAATTGAATAGGCTTGTTTTTTTTATTAATACGTAATATTTAAACGACGACGTATACTGAATCACGCTCATACTACGTACCGACTTTTTACTATACTAGTAATTTGGCTGACTCCACGAATCTATCAATCGGACCCACGCTGCGCCTGCGCACATTGTTACTATTGTCACTGTACAATGAAGTCATCATGAGACAATAAGCCGACCTCCAAGCTGTTCGCTACATTTACCTTTTGTTGGCAGCACTGTGACCTCACTGGCCATCGGTCAAGTCTATATCCGCGTCTTTAAAACGAAAATTTGCATTAAAACAATAAGGCTTTTTTTCAGTGGAATCTGGCATACGCAGATGAGTACAGGCCTAAATATTGCGTGACCTAGAAGTGGTCAGTACCTTTGTACTCACACCTAATACCTACTTAGTATTTTGTGTGTTAATAAATACATAGTTACATGTACCTACAGGGAACAACAGAATATATTGTTGACTAGTAGCACCCAATTATATACAATATACATATGACTATAGGTACATATCAATGCGGCGCTAAAGGTATAAAATATGCCAAGACCGTGACAAATGGATATCTGTAGTATCATATTATCCATCTGGGACAAAAGCCGGAAGTGTCATAATAACATGATGCATATGTTTGTATTTTCTTTGATAAAAAAATATTCTACTACTTAATATTATAAACGCGAAACCTTCATCGGACTTATCGAAGTTTGTTACACATTCACACAAAAAGTACTCGACGAAGTTTAATTAAATTTTACAGTAATATAGCTTATACATCACTAAAAGGCTAGTTTTTGAACTAGAATTTCCCACGGGAAAGGTTTATACTGCGGATAATACTGTCGGCGTACATCTAGTTGTGAATAAGTGATGAAACATGTACATACTTAAACTCACGTCAATATCCCCCAATCTGGTAGACAGATTTAGGATCCAAGATGGCGACTATACGACTTCAAATATAAGACCAACTCAAGCAGAAAGACCTAAACACTACATACACAGATATAACTGGCAGTAGATCTCATAGGTGCGCGGGCGCACCTGCCGCCGCCGCTGCGTGTCAAATGTCGCAATCCGCAAACTGGCCGTATGTGTAACACCGCAGTTACTCGACGGTATAAATGGAATCACTTGAACTGCCCTATTATACTCAGTTGTGTATAGTATGATGTGAAATTGAGCTACAGTCCGGCCGCTGAAGGCAAAAATATGTGATATAACAAAAAAAAAAATATGAAAAATAAGCCCAACACCGTTTTAATGTTACGTCGATAGGTTGAAGGATTCCTTCAGGAGGTCGGACTATAGTATAATCCTACTGATCTCAGACCAAAAACAAAATTTTTTTTATTATTACATATAACTAGACTTGCAATCTGATACTAACTTTAGTTTAGGAATAAAATGATACAACAATATGGACGACATGCAGGAGTGAAAGAGTAAGAGACAATATTTTTTGTCCCCTACTGCGTAACAGGGTATTTCTGTTGGTATTAAAAGTGACAATTTGGGTCCAGAAGTATTGAATTCCATACATTTTGGTGGGAAAGACAGACAGAGAGACTAAAGACACGGCTTGCAAGTCTATTTGTCTTTGGTCTGAGCTTTTAATATTATAATCTCTTTCACGCAAAAAAAATTAACGGGTTAAAATTTTTACAATAATTCTCTGGGCAAAAAAAAAACAATTGCTTAGTTAATTTTTTCCCAACGTTGTCGCCTGTCGCCATAGTAAAAGTTGTTAATTTGACGACCCCAACATTTCTTAACATTCGTTTCTAAGACAATTTTCGTGGTTCACTAGACGTTGTAGATTATAGGTAAAATTAGGCTATTTTTATGCCGAATTTCCCTCGGGAACGTGATAAACTGCGAGTAACACCGCCGGGGTACATGTATCAAATACAAATAATTTTATTGCGTTCAGTACACAGGGTGTTACAATTGTCGTAGGTGTCTCATCATGAAACCATGTTTACACTGCAAAATGTAGCTTATTTCGCATTGCTACATCATATTATTGCACGGATCAACGTAAGTGGTAGCAGCCTGGATTGTAAGTGTTCATGGACAAGATAGATTTCGCAGCTCGATCTTTGATCTGGACCGATATTCCATATTTGTTCTTAAGTGGTTAAGTTACGTGTAGGTTTGGTTACGTTTGGGTCTTGTTTATATACTTTTTCTTGCAACGCTTTATTGAGTCTTGACGACCTTGTGAATGTGATTCATTTTATTAGCAGTGTTGAATTTTACTGGTTTATTTTAAACTAGTGGACGCCCCGCGATTTTATTCGCGTAGTTTCAGTGTTTCATACGAACTATAAAACCCTAGGTATATTTAGTGACGCGTCCCAGAGTATATGGATAAAGTTTGTCCTTTCTCAGGCTATATATTAAATTTCATTTAAATCGAGACAGACTGAGTTACTTTCGCATTTATAATAATTAGTACAGATTGATTAATCTTATATTAATGAATTTGCTGCAATCCAGACTGTGCTGTCTTAGTTAGATCAATTAACATATTAGATTTAGTTATACACACTGTATGTCTATAGAAAATAAATTACCTTTAGTTAAATTACCTAGTACTAAGTGTATTTTATAGACTAAAATTTTTGTCTGGAATACAGGTTCTTCCTAGTCCAGACGCGATCATTGTATATGACCTATAAATATATTTATGCTATTACCTAATATTAAGACAATACCTATGTAATTTTTAATAAATTAATTTGAATTTGAAAAATGAATTTGAATTTGAAAAATGAATTTGAATTTGAAAAATGAATTTGAATTTGAAAAATGAATTTGAATTTGAAAAATGAATTTGAATTTGAATTGCAATCGCAGTATTATTGATCCGAGTTTGATTTCACATGTAATGTAAATAGGTATCCTTATGAGACAGTAGGTTTGTAGTAGGTTAATATCTTAAAGCAGAGGATTAGTCAAATTCATTCGAAATGAGTTTTTGCTTAACAAGTGCTGTAGTGTAGTTCTTTATGTTAATAATTGCAAGCAGTTATATATTAATGATTACGCACCTTTCGCATTGTAATGATTATTAAGATTATATCAGATTTTATTAAACTGTACTTGTCAACGTCTGAGGTTACTTCTACTTGGGATTAAGATAAATGAATATATATATATTTATTTAGATGGATAATTTGTATGGTACTTTAATAAGTATTTACATCAGCATATCCCATAAGCCTTCTTTTATGTCATGTTTCCGAAACATTAAGACAAAGAATAGCGCAATACATTCCAAGTATCCAAAAGTTTAAAATCTAAATGTATTCAACAGCATTGGTCAGATACATATACAGTTTATACAGTTGGCATATTATCATAATGTACGTTGTGCATTTTCAAAGCCAAAAGTTGTCGTATGGTTAGGAAACCTTAAGTTGTAACAGGTGCATGAATAACGAAGAGATTTCGTAAGAAAAAGTGGAATACCTAGCCGATGTAGGTAAGCTGGTTTGATTAACGACAATCGCGACAATGAGAGCGCTTGCGCAATCCAAAGTCTTGCGACGACAAACCGACGAATTTCGGGTTTTCGACCGGTTCAAACTTAACCCGGTCCAATTGGAAATACCTAGCCTGTATTACATACGTATTGGTCCATATATTGGCACACTATAGACCTTACTAATAAACTTGGTATTAGTACTAAAGTTTATTCCGCAGTTATATAAAGTACAACTTGCTAGTCCTTAGTGAAATCGGAAGAAATAGCTTTAGTAGACGTGGTAGATATCAGTGGCGTGCACACCATATAGACAAAAAGACACTACCTACCTTAGTATTTTGGTTACCCGACCTAATAATAGAGTTAATGCTAGATCTTTTTTTGTTATACTCACGGCATAGGCTAACGAAGTGTGTTTTGTGGGTGAGTAGATAGGTAGATAGATAGGTACCTATATTTTGTAAAGACAAGTTACCTATACATAGATGTTAATCCTTGGGGATTACTGCCTACCTTGTCGTAAAAGCCAGTGCACGCCACTGGTAGATATATAGGTTTGGTATAAGTTCATTATCATTATTAGTCCGTCCACTGCTGGGCATAGCCCTCTCCACGCTACTCTGATTTGTTTTCGGCTTCTTGCATCCAGCTCCTGCCCTGCCAGCTACTTTGAGCCAATCATCAGTCCACCTTGCCTGAGGGCGTCCTATGCTCCGTGTAATTCTTAATCAAATCTAAATAAAAAATCTCCATCCATAAAATCACGCTTTGTATTATGATCGATGGGCAGGGTGTTGTCAGTTCTCTCATGACTAAATCGAAGCTTTGTCATTTCCTGTATTATGTTAACATTAATCTTTAGCTGTGTCTTGGCTCAGATTGCTATGCAAATCATAATATTTCATTAAGTTCATTAATTCACATTAATTGTAATAACGATTCAATTATGACCTATCTATTGTGTTATGGTGTAAGAATCACATTTTGCAGCACTAAGACATGAACTAGTTCAGAAATAGCAATTAACGTGCTAAAGCGCGAGCATGATCTATCGTTAAGATAAAGTATTCAGTTCAAACTAGCCAGGCTGGGCTGTGGGTTATCTCGATAACCATGTGTCAGGGTAATGGGGGGTTGAACGGAAAGGTTTGCGAACGATATGTATGTATGTACTTAAATTCCTAATGATGTTGAACAGAACCAGCGAAGACATGGAAGGCGTTTCTGACCTAACATTTGGAAAATAGTAAGTTGGGGCAAGTATGATGCATACTTATAACATTTTCAATACCTATAATGAGATTTGTGATTACATAGTATAAACCAAAATTGCCCCCCGCTGTCTGTCCCTATGTATGCTTAGATGTTTAAAACTGCCCAAAGGATTTTGATATGATTTTCTATAATATATAGAGTGATGAAGGTTTATGTGTATAATACATACATGAAATAGCAGAGAAACACTAAAGTATATTGGTAAAACAACGTTTGCCGGTCAGCTAGTTCGGTGTATTTTGTGCTTCCTAGACAACAAGCCTTAAGTACATGTTCAAGAGACACCACTCAAACACTCGAGTGAGGAGTGAGCTGGGGCGAGGCCAGGAAAGTGTGCTGAAGACAGGAAGGCGTGGCGTGGTCTTGTCAAGGCCCTCTGCAACTCTGTATACCGTGTGTAGCCTAAGGCACCCAGACTCGTAACATAAAACATTACTCACAAACGACACTAAGACATTTTGAAATTATATTTTTATAGCCAAAAAGTTTTATAGCACAGCTTAACACCTCATGTGAGATAGAATTATAATGGCTTCATTATGAATACGAATCTGTTTATTTATTATTATTGTAACCTGACGCTTTAATGGAATAGCATCGGTTGTGAAGATATAAACTTGTAAAAAAATATGAGAAAGGCTAGATACGACATTATGCCACAGTCTTATCTCTGCTACCAAAAGACGTAGAAATATGTTTGACAGTTGTACGGAAAGAGCTAGACGAGCTTATACCGTCGTCGGTGCAAAAAAGTGATTTACGGCGTAAATTCAGATCCGGCCTTATGCTTCTGACGTAGAGACTACTCATTGCAAGGCAAGTGACCGAAATGCTCATTTAAATGACTCTACATTTTACGCTACATACATCTCCTTCTAGCTAGATGTTTATATCAGTCCAATCTGCCTGCAGGGATTTTTTAATTAACTGGTATAACCCTCAGTTGAATGGTCCCGTGGGAATTTTGGGATAAATCGTAACCTGAGTGTTAAATGCAGCATTCCTATCTATCGTTCCTATGTCTGTCAGCAAAAAGAGACGACGATTAAAATCCGTTCAGTAGTTTTCTCGTGAAAGAGTAAGAAACATTCAGCTGTCGCTTTTATAATATCAGGATTTGACTACTGTCTACTGTTACGTGTTAAATCCGAGCTAGGTGTTGTTATGGAGTAGGTACTACTGTTGGGACACTATTTAAATTCTTTAAATGTCAGGCTACTTATTTTCTGAACAGAGATAAAAGGGTGAAAATCTTAAGCTGTATCTTGTTGATATCCACTTCTCAAGTAAAACAATCATAAAATAAATTGATATATTATTATCAGCCTGTGATTATGGAACCGACATCGATGGGCGTGGCGTCGTCGCAGGCGTCGACAACTTAATTGATATTAATTCTTCTTGAGATTAACATTCATTTCAATTTACTTTGCCGGTGGTGGTAGTCGATGATGTGAAACTATACTTGATAAATGACGCATAAATCAAAACATATAAACATGGTTATTCTCTGGATTGGATTGCATAATTCTTTGGCTTCATCACTAATCCTGGGGGCCAAGTCTGCTATAATCGAAGTTGCATTGCTCCGGCATCGTAGCGGCAAACTATGTGAATTGTTTGCCACCACGATGCTAGAGCGATGCAAAGACCAGAATGTAGTAGAGCCCCCCCCCCCAGCAGCGTGATAATTGTAACTATTCATAGGCTGCTTCTTTGCTTATTCACGTGAAATATTATTTAAACAAGCCTAGCACTAGCGCAAGTCGCCATAGGTGATTCCTGTAATATTTTAAAGTGTAAAATGTACACTAGAAAATTATTTGTGTCCAACATTTGACAGACAATAACACTCAGTTTGGCAGTATACTCATGGACCTTCATAACAAAATTATGTACATACTCTCATCATTATCTTCATCATCACCATCAGCCCATACTAGTCCACTGCTGGACATAGGCCTCTCCAACTGCACACACTCTGAGGTATGCAAACACATAGTTAAACTAACCATATATAATCTATAGCTGATGAATTGATTATAATTTCTTGGTTGTTAAGTGTCATATAAATGACACGAGACCCTATCGTTATACAAATGTCAGGTGTTTATCGGTGATAAAACTTAATATTTCTGTATTCCAATAAATTTTAATGAATTAATGTCGATCTGATTTTAAATCACAAGCCACTATAGCAGGGGAAGTTAGGTTCCCTGGTAGGAGTGCGATTTTACTTATGTAGTTTATACATTACCTATAGTGTACAATAAAGCGTATATTCATTCATAATTCAACTTAGCCATCGGATAAGGTCACCTGTTTATCATCTTTGGCATGGAAACTGCGTGAAAAGTCTTATAATTATAAGGAAATTATTACCATTCATATATACATTCTTAGTAAAAAGAAACCCGGGCGTTACGCCTCTTTCGTAATTCTATTTCTTTGTTCGTAATGACTCACATCATGTCTACAATGAAAACCAGCAATGTACAAGGGTATCGACAGTAACGTGTTAAGTAGGTACCAGCGCAGGTGCTTTTGCGTAACCCGAGCACTTTGTGTTGGTATTGACACAGTTGGGACTTGGGAAGCCCATTAGGTCATACGAAAATAAGATAATTATGCACACAGTGCTAAGCTTTAATTAAGACAACACTGGCTATAGTAGGTACTTGGTATTACACCTATTGTACCTACACCTCTATTATAAATTCATTGTCTCTGTGTATGTCTTGTTGGTGGTCATATTCTATAGAGTTTTCTTTACTTTCTGTATTCTAATAAATATTAATATAGATAATAAATAAAATAATTTGATATTCCAAACGATGACTAAGTTCATCCACAGTGGTGGTCAGAAGATTAACCTTTTCGAGGCACATTCCGTTCGATAAGGCGTGATAAGTAACACTTCTTATGTCTTAAATTTGACTGTTTTTGAGGTCACTTGCTGTCTGACAATTATGGTTTAGGTGGACAAATTGTGATAACCTATCAATGACACCTACCGAATATTTCACAAGTTTTTCTCAAATACAAACCATAACACAAAAGAAATAATTGTCATCAGAAGCGAAGCTTTAACGTATTTTCTTATTAAATATGATAAGAATAATAATTTACAGTCCTAGTAGGTACTTATAGCAATTATTTTAAATTCTGGCCACTTTTCCCTCATCTCCGATGTGTTAAAGTATGAAGTAATGCTAAAGACGGTGGCTCAAGAGAAAATTGGCGTATTATTGAATGGCTGCCGTACGCTCGCCTCGTTCGCAGACCTTTACAATGTATAATACTATCCTTTACCGCTTAAGTGGCTAAGAAGTGGGACTGTTTCGTGAAACACCGATTATATGGGCATTTTCTCGAGTTATTTATCTATTTGTATTCTCAGCCTGGTCTCAAGGAATTGGTCGAATCGCTATCTCTATCATCCTAGATAGGACTGAGCAAGAAAGCTAGAGACGTCGTGGGCAGGTCAGTGAGAATAGGCGCGAACACGTGTATCACTATTGCCTCACTCACTGGGCTGGTAACGAAAGTAGAGTCTATTCTATTTTAAACATGTTATTTTCTGATGTATGGAAGTCACTACGGCACAAGCCTTTTTACACTATTGTTTATGCAATGACACATGTATGTAGAGGTATATGTTTTTAATGTGTATTTCATAATACATAGAATAATAAAATACATAACCTAAAGTTCATGACCTCTAATGAGATTTTGAACTCTGATTACCAATAAAACGAGTGGCACTTATATTACACATAATATTATTATATCAAAACAATTTCCCTTTCACAGACAAACCTCCGCGCCATCACAAAATCCAAGCTCGTCCAGGGTTTGGAGATCAGCGACGCGCACCGTACCCTTAACCGCACTAAAGTGCAGGAGACGGTGGAGTCAGCCCGCACCGCACTGTCCACCTCTGGCGGTGGACCGCTGTACCTCTCGTTGCCGCCCCATCCTGAGCTTCTCGCCAAGTACTACGACCTCCGCAGCTTGGTGAAGATAGCAGACCTTATGGTGGTGGAGACTCATGATTTGGGTGCTGTCAATAAGATGACGTACCATCCGAGCAGGCTGAGCGGCATGTGGGATATGATGAACACGGTGAGTACTATAGACATGATTTTTGTAAACTATTTCTTAAAAAACGTGGTTTATGGCGACACTTCCGTATTGTGACAAAAACTTTCTTGTCTAATGATCTTCATAAGAATTTTTTGGGGAATTTTCAGGAACCTTGTATGTCTTAGTGATGAAAGATGGCGCTAGCTGTATTAAGGGGGATTAATGTCAACGAAATCACTGAATGATGATGTCTTTACTGTTTATTTACATGATACAAAAGTCACCAGTCTATAACTGACAGAAGTCATCCTGGATACCAGTGCCGTCCGTATCGTCTAAATGAGAAAGTTTTGAAGTTTGAAAATTTCCCATTACAATTTTATGGTGGTAGATTTATTAGGTATAGGTAGTTTTTTTGGTGTCCGTACCTTTTTACTTTATGCCGATGGCCTGATTGATGTACCTATTAGCTCCAAAAGTAGAACTTGGAACCAATTGTAGTGCCAATGCGGTATGCCCGCGTTATATTCTTGACGTTGGTTCTAACATTCCGTTTGTAAAGAAATTTATGTGGTCTAAAAGTAAATACATGTAATTTTCTAGGGACGCAAAAGCAACATCCAAGGAGATTTCAAACCGGGGATTAATCGTTGTAAGAAATAGTTACTCACCTACTGTTTATTTCAATATGCATTTTATCAGACGTGGCTTACGTAGGTACCTACTTACCCAACTACATACTAATTCGAAGTTTCATTGAATTAGCTGTCCATGTGAAATAGTTTGATGTGTTCAAATACCTACCTGTTTGCCTTTAACTCTACTCGCATGTTAAGGTGCGGGATTTAACTGATGTGCAAAAACTAGCCGCACATTTTTAGTATGGTACAGTCAGACGCGAATTAGAAGGAGCTGTATTTTGCACAAACACATATGAGGAATTTAGTCGGCGCTGGTGCAGTCTGATGTTTTATACAAAATACCGATCAGCGCTGTTTATCTGCTTTCTTTCTGTATACGCCCTTACGAAGGATTTTGGTCAAACCATTTCGTTCCGTTGTACTTACAATACTTCACATTTCAGGACTCAGTAGTCGACCTAGTAATAGGTCTGGGTGTTCCGGCCTCTAAACTGATCATCAGCCTACCAGCGACGGCGCAGCAGTTCACCTTAGCCAACGAGACCCTCAGTACTCCCGGCAGCCCCGCGAAGGACGACCACCCCAAAGCTATTGACCAGGCGGAACTTTGCCGTCTCCTGCAGAAGGGAAAGTGGACTTTGGAGAGGGACCAGGATCTGTCGGCGCCTTATGCTTTTAAGTTAGTAAACTGAAAGTTTAATTGCTTTTTCATATTACTAGGCTCTTTTTCGAATGCCGTAACTCTTAAATTAGTGTTCAATTGTTCCTTTATATTTTCTCAAAGTCTTTTAGAGATGAGAGATGAAGTGTTTAAAGATCGTGTGGTAATGAGAATATTAACTTTATCGAAACATAGTTATTGTATAGGTAATTGTAAGAAGGTACCTATTCTAATTCAAAGATCTATTATGACGTGAATATGTCAGGTATGTATGTACATAATACATAACCTATTAAACATCACTTCTCTTCTAACAGGGACAAAACCTGGATTGCCTTCGAAGACCCATCATCAATCGACGTGAAGGGCAAGTACGCCCGCGTCCGCGGCCTGGCGGGGCTCGCGCTGCAGCACGCAGACAGGGACGCGGAGACTCCATGCGGCTTGTCTCTCAAAAGTGCCCTAGCGAAGGTGCTTAACCAGCAGAGCAGGGCTCCCAGGGCTGCTGTATTGAGGTGATTTTTTTCACTTAACTATTTTATTTTAATAGTAATGTGTATGTCAATTCAGTGACAGTCAATGCTGGACATAGGGTCAAGGTGCAAGGTCAGGTTTGTGCCTAATGCGGGCCCTAGGTCTATAGCAGATTACATTACCCTTTGGTTGCCACTCTAGCACTTTCCGGCCCTTCGAGACCCAACATTATGCAATCTAAAAAAACATTCATAACAAAAAGCAGTGGTAGTCTATCCAAGATATGATCCCACATGGAACCAACGTAATAGGTGACGTGTCTCTGCAGCCATCAATAATAGTCATCAATGTTTAAATGAAATTATTCACACGTCTCGTCTGATTGAAAACAATTTAGTGGCATTTAAATTAATAGCACGTCTAATAACATTTGATGATGAAATTGATGTTGACACATCAATTTTATGATTTTTTCGTAGTTATTATAATTTAAGCAATTTTAACCTGCGAACTGTAACTGTACCATAGTAAAAGTTGCCCATATTTACGAGCTCAACAACGTTCTAAGACCATTGTTCGGGATCCATTTACACGCAGTATAAGTTAAAAAAATCGAGTTTTCAACGTATTTTGTATCGGTCATACAATATACAAATAGATCGACCAGTTATTCATCCGTAGTCCATAAAAGCACTAGGCAATAGCCTTGCAAAATTAAAAAGCAACTTGACCCAGACTATAATTTATGGCCACTCGGTGCGTTTTCCCGCCTCGAGAATGCTGCAGAATCTGAAGCAGTTACTTCGAGTCTAGATTGTAGGCCAGGTTAAGATTTTCCGCCACGTAATATGTACTAACAGCTATAAACTATCAACTGATTTGATAATAAAATGTAGGTAGGCGATTAAAGGTAATTTAACAGCATTGGAACTCACTTAACGTTAATATGTCGGTACACGTGTAACTATGTTTTTTAATTATAATTATAAAAATTAATGTTATTTTTTTGTTCCATTATGAAGAGTTTAATAGCAGAGAACGATGAAAAAAAATTTTTTTAAATTTTTTTTTTAACAATTTTTAGTATTGATGTCTGACTGTCTTCCCAATGGGGAATTTTCAAACTCCAAAAGTTTCATATCTAGATGTCGCTAGTAGATAGCCAGGGGGACTTCTATCAGTTATATTTTATATTATTTGGGTGCGTTATTTAGACTTTTAAAAATTTACCGTCGCCTTCAATGCGGACTGCTTGAAGTTAGTAATTTCGTTGACATTTGTGCCCCTAATGCAGCTAGCGCCATCTGTCATAACTAAGAGAAACAGGGGTCCTGAAAATTCCCCATTGAAATTTCGTAGTAAGAAACAGCCTGTTACGGGAATATTGTCGTCTAAAAGAAAAAAATTATATTTAAATTTATATACCTACCTACCTAGTGTTTAAAATAGAAAGGGGCAAATCGGTGATTTGGCCAGTATTTGTGTCCTAATATAGTTAAAAATCAATTGCTTTACGTATTCATAAAATGTTTCTCACTTTCACTATGTATTTGGCGTATACCTATGTGTTAAGACTAAAATTAAGACCAGTTCGTACGTATTTTGCCTACGTTTGGTAGACGTTTCAGACCTTCACCAGCATCAAACTAGGGGACCCTAGGGTGCTTACAAATGCAGGTAGGGCAACCAAAAACTGCGTTAAAAAGAAAAATATAGAGTGGTTCATCTTTAAGAACCGCCAGGTGGGTGGGACCTGCCAGTAATAATTTCCCGTATGTTTTCAGGTCCCTGGAGCAAGAGATCCTGTCGGCGCCGGCGTACGGGCGTTCGCTGGACGCGTTGCAGGTGTCGCCCTACCGCATTACGCAGGTCGTAGACTCCGATGGAGTCATTCACTCAATTCGAGAGGTTGGTATTTTTTTCGTGTGCGTTACTCCAGCCTCTCTAGCAAAGCGCTCCAAGAAAGACACTACAAGACATACCAGGCACTGCGATTGGTTGAAACTAGCTGCAAGTCGCACCATGTGTTACATAGCAGCCAATCACGGCGCGTATTTGTTCTATGTCGTTCTTGACGCGCTTGCTGGCTGCAGCAGGAAAGTACCTCACAGAAATTAGAGTATACTGGTATTGTGGATCATGTAAAAAAATGTGCACGTTGTCATTAGAGAATAAATCTGAAAAAAATATTCCTGCTGGGGTAACGCCTTTCCAGCAGGAAAAATCTGAACTAAAGCTTGGAGCATGAAACCGATTACATGGGCATAGTACCTATTTAAGTGCATGTATGTGCGACCAAATTAGACTTTGTGGGCCCTTGGGTTTCCTGCTGGGGTAACGTTTAGCGGAACCGTGGATCTGCGAAACCATTGTATATGCGACCGTACATGTAACATAGGCAGGTAGCTGCTCTCTTAATTAGTGCTATATTATAACTCATATGTTGCCCAGGTGATCTCATTATAGTGTGGGACGGTTACACATCTCGTGGCTAGAGTTGTATCATATCACCATAGAAATGGGAACCAGGAATTAAGATAACTTATGTGGCTGATGATAATGATGATGATACTTCTATGAGTTCCAAGAATCTTTTTCTGGGTTGAAGAAAAACATACTAACATTTCCTAACTCTAATCTTGTAGAGGATGGACAAATTAAAATAGTGCACGAATGTATTTATCTTTGCAGGACACCCGTACAGAATTTTCATGCTCCCGCCAAGGATACTTTGTGCACCCGCGCTCCTGCGGCCGCTTCTACCGCTGCGTCAAGTTCGACCAGCTCTCGCCGGATTATACCGTTAGTACTCAGAACTTTCAGAATCTACAGTATAAATTGAATAACGTCCACAATTCCCCACCCTGTGGAAATAACACACCAATAGGTCCTTTTATCCTTTTTATATATATTATGGTCCTTTTTATTTCGTTTCCTTTTAGCAACAGTTCTTAGGGCACTTTTGTGTATGTACATTAGAAGTAGTATATGTATTATATAGTTATATACCTACAGATAGTAAACTACGCACCACTCTTACAATGAAGGAGAACATTGTGAGGAAATGTGCTTCTTGCATGAATGCGTGAATTTTCTTAAGGATATTTTTGGAGTTAAATGTGAGTAGGCTGTCTGTGTGGATCTGAGCATTTTTCAATATGTGTTCAATAATTAAAGGACTTATGAGGACCTATTTTTTGTACAGACTGGCCCTGAAAATCGTGGATTAAAAGAAATAAGGCGATAGGAGTTTATTATGAACGAAAAATGGTTCTACAGACCGCTAATACTAATCAACGAAAAAAAAATGTTATGGGCAAAAAAAACGAATTGTGTAAAAAATCATGTTATAAGTAAAAAAAATCATACAAGTCATTTTGACCCAGTATAAAAGTTAAAACACAATTTTTCAGGTGTTTGAATTCGACTGTCCAGCTGGTTTAGCATTCGATTCCCGTCATGAGGTGTGCGTCTGGCCAGGTTCGCTTCCCGGTGAAGCTTGTCCTGGATCGTCCGAGATTGCACCAGTACCGAAGGCCAGATTCGTCTGTCCAGCTCACGAAGGTATATTATTGTGCAATAAACATAAACAAAAGTAAAATGTACTTTACATGTTAAAAATACCGCTTTTTGTTTAAAGACTTGAGTTTATTTTCTTCAAAATAATGAATTTAACAATTAGGCCTATTTATACACTGTCTAGACCTTTTGCAAATGGGTATGTCACCTAGAGAAAAAGAAAGAAATATGTAATCGTAAGATTATATTAAGTTTTAGGTACTTAAAATGTTCATAATTCAATTTACAAAAAATAATTTACAAAATATATGTAAACTAGTGCATACTGCTGTGTCTAGATATATAAATAAATATACACAACAATATAATCCCCCAGGATACTACGCTGATCCAGAGAACTGCCGGTGGTTCTTCGCGTGTCTGGACCATGGTTTACCAGCACTATCAGCGTACGAGTTCCGTTGCCCGTTTGGACTTGGCTTCGACGAAGTCAATCTCAAGTGTGACTGGCCGTGGCTGGTGCCCGGCTGCGGACATGTTGGCCGATATGAAGCCCAGACTTTCGGCTTCTCTGGAGCTTTGCTTACTGGTAAGTTGTTGACTGAATCTATTTTAATGGATAGAAATAGCTGTGAGTACATTCAAGTTACGTAAGTACATCCTATCTACCTTCGTTTAGATGTTCTGTGCGGAATAGAAAAAAAATATTTCGTCATTTAATTTTTGTTAAAGAATTGTAAGCTTTAACCCGAAATATCTGTGGTTGCATTGTGCTGGAACTAAAAAGCCTAACTTAACCGTTTCAGGTGCGGCAGGATACTCCGGTCAAAGTGCAGACGCCATCAATATCGCGGCCCACCAGAGCCTCGCGTCCGGTGCAGCCCTCACCAACCACGTTGGCCTGCAGCATGGACTACTGGCGAGCGACGCGTTAGATGCTAATTTCATAACCTCACAACAAGCCGCCCAAGGATTAGCACAACAGTCAATCGGCCTCGTGCAACCAACTAACTACAAAGAAGAAAAGTACACCAGCGGATCTTTAATCCTCGACGAGTACAGGCTTCCAAAAAGTAAAACCGTTAGCGCCTATGCAACCAACAATTTTGCTGGAGGATACAATACGCAGTATGCAAAGGCGGCTACCTATTCTGACAATTCAGGTGCTTACGTCCACGACCCATCGGGAGATTACGCCGAACCTTATCGACATATCAACTCACCGGCCGTGCCTTACTTGCACGAAGACTCGAAATATAACGAATACCAAGATTACGGTTTGTACACCGACAGCAACGAAGGTAAATACGCTTCCGACAGTAGTGGAGCGTACGTGCATGACAATTCTGGAGCGTATCGAGGAGACGCCTCCTTCGCTTCCGATTCATACAAAGCTGACTACTCCGGTGCGTACAACGCTGATTACACCGGGAAATATGTAGCTGGCGTTTATCAATCCGGAAGCGCATCTTACAACGACAAATCTGCATCTTCGAAATACTACGGGAGCTACGGAAGTGCTAGTAACGGAGGATATTTAGCCGATTCAAAGGTTTACACCGGGGCCTCGCACGCTCTCACTGCCGGAGCAGTTAATGTTGGATTTGTAGGAAAAACAACTCTCGTAGAGACTCCCTATATAGCTCAAGAAAACTACCAGCAGCAGGATATTGGTTACAAGGCTGCATCAGCGCATTCTTTTGACACAAATCACGGTTATCAAGCGAATGTCCAAAGTTACGTGTCTCAACCAGCTGTGTCTATTACACACGTGGGCACAGACTCTCACAATCTCGACGGCTATGAATACGCCACGACGCCCACAACGTCAGGTATACCTACTACCGCAACACCTTTTGCAGTCACAACACCGGCTGTACCGACCGTTACGTACAAAACCACCTTCTTGCCGGAACCACCGAAGACTGACATCAAGCAAGTGTTCTACTCTCAGCCAGCCGTCACATACGTCCAACCAACCGTAGTGCCAGTGACAAAATACGTACCGAAAGTTGAGGTAACAGATTACAACCAGGCAATCGATCATCAAGTTTACGAAAGTAAAACGAATGTGCAAAACGTAGCCGTGAAACACGAATCTTCAGGATATGTGTACGACAAACCAAGTATTAAGTTTGAAGAAGGAGTTACAACATATACTACTCCCGCCCCAGCGATTGAAGTATCGACATACAAACCGCAATCTATTAGTCACGCTACCGTCCACCAATCAGCAGCTGTCGACTTCGAATACGCCAGACCATTAGCGGTGGAAGAGCCGTTCAAAAAAGTTGTCGCTTATACCACAGGACCCTCATACGTCACTGAGCCGTCGGTACCCACCTACAGTCAGTCAATCAGTCATCAAACCGTTAATAATGTAAACTCGGCTAATATTGCATACGCTCAAGCTGAAGAGGCTTCAGTGCATCAATACTCTAATCAGGAAATAGCATATGAAGCACCGAAGACCCAAGTGAACTATGTAACAGTCCAGCCGCCCGTTACGTCGACTTACACACCTCAAGTATACAACGAGCAAACAGTTCACGAAGTTGACATCAACCGCGTCAATACCTACCATGCAGATAATTCAGGTTACCAATATTCTAAACCCGTCCAAACAGGTTATCAGTATGACAAACCTGTGGAGCAATTTGTTGAAGCGCCAAAGCCTGTACAAGTCTCTAGCGTGCCTGTGTACAAACCACAATCTTACAGTCAACAGACAGTCCACACATATCAACAGCAGAGCCAAGTACCAGTAACTTCCACGCCTCAACCTAAAATCCAACTTTACCAGCAAC
The DNA here is from genome assembly GCA_012932125.1 of Conopomorpha cramerella. Taxonomy (NCBI): domain Eukaryota; kingdom Metazoa; phylum Arthropoda; class Insecta; order Lepidoptera; family Gracillariidae; genus Conopomorpha; species Conopomorpha cramerella. The sequence goes on along the minus strand of SJJU01000754.1, from coordinate 12,182 downwards.
CATCAGTAACAATACAAACTGGTTATCAGTATAATAAACCTGTGGAGCAATTCGTCGAAGCTCCAAAGCCTGTACAAGTCTCAAGCGTGCCTGTGTATAAACCGCAATCTTACAGTCAACAGACAGTTCATACATATCAACAGCAGAGCCAAGAGCCAGTAATTTCCACGCCTCAACCTAAAATCCAACTTTACAAGCAACCAGCAGTAACTATATACGAGAACCCGATACTCAAATATACACAGAAAGAAGTTGAACCAATAACTTACGTTAAACCCACTGCGCAAATTTATTCACAAACTTACCAACCCATTGTGCAGAAACAAGTAGAATACGAAAAACCGGTACAATATGTTCAACAGCAGACATACAACCTCAATCAAGGTTACAACTACAATCAACCAGAAATACAACGGAACGTAGAGGTTTTCAACACAGTGAAATACTCCCAAGCCAACGAAGTATCTCACCAAGTATTCCACCAATTAAACACTAAGGTTCAACACGAGACACAGAAGAACAATTTCGTAACTGTTACCACGTCACCTGCCACATTGGCCTACGAAGATCATTACGTCGAATACGAAACGCCGAAGAAGGTGGAAACGTATAAAGCTCCCGAATATGTACCTCCCAAAACCGTGTACCAAGAATCCTATGTGTCATCCACACCGTCCACTCCCCTAGTACACAACTCGTATGTTTCTCAGACTCAAGACCAGTTCGACTACAAAGGCGTGGAATATGCGCAGCAATACGAACTCTCACAAAAAGCTATACCCCAGGTTTCATTTACAACAACTCACCAAGAACCAAAGAAGGTAGAATCTTACCACATTTCTTCGTATCCTGGATCTACAGTAGCAACAATACACCAAAGTCCTGAAATCCAAGTAGGATATCAGGAATACTTGCCACCAGCCGTATCTTACAAGCCAGTGACATCTACTTACCGCCCTACAGTCTCAACGACAAAGGAATATCTTCCACCCACCCCAGATTACAACGATCGCGAATATTTGCCGCCCAATGTTGAAAATACCTATTCGCCCTCAACAACAGCTAAAACTTTAGTAGAAATCAACTTCAAGAATCAGGAATACCTTCCACCTCAGGAAACCTATGTGCCCGTTTCAACGACTTCTAAACCAATAGTGCGATATGAGTACAACGCACCAGATTACTTGCCTCCTAAAGTTGAGACCACATACTTACCTCCATCGACAACTCCTAGAGAATACTTGCCACCATCTAGCCCGAGGGAGTATCTACCTCCGTCAACTACTCCCAGAGAGTATCTACCACCGTCGACTTCCCCAAGAGAATATCTACCACCTTCCACGACACCTAGGGAATATTTACCACCTTCCACAACACCAAGGGAATATCTACCACCATCGACAACAGCTCGTCCAGTCACTTCAACTACTCCATCCACTACTACATACAAATATGTTGAGTCGACTACATTCAAAGCTCCTGAATACCTCCCACCTCAAGAAGAAGACGAGCACGTCGTTAGTTACGATACTTTCGGACTCAAGAACGATTACACCGCTTCATCAAAAATCAAATACAATCCTTACCAAATATTCACAGATGACGAAGAAGTTGTTGTGTCAACAACGAAAGCTCCTGTTACAAGGAAACAAAATATCGTGGTTGAACATGCAAAATCGAATTTGCTCGGCTTTGGAACAGTCGGACCTGACGCTGGTTTAGTGTCACCGGTGACTTACACTACATACGGTCCTGTATCTAGTACGGAGAGCTATACCGCAAGACCTAAATTTGCAACATCAACTTACCCAAGTACTCAGGGTTTGATCGAAGTAACGCCAACATCAGTTCCAGCTAGACGGGTGAAACCCAAAGTAGCAGTTGTAACGAAAATAAACGACTATAACCCTCTGCTAGTAAGGAAACTGGGCGCTGTCTGCAGTTGCCAGGCTCCGGTAGTTGTGTTAAGAGGTAGACGTCCCAGTATTAAAAAACAATCAGACTATGACTACAGCGCCGAGTATGATGATTCTTACGAGCGCGGAGACGTGGAAGAGATAACCCGAAAGGTCGAAAGAATACGTCCCGGAAGAGTCAAAACTGTAACAAGCACTACGTTCAACCCGATCATCGTTCCAGACGATAGCTACTACGACGACTACGTAGAACCCATCGAAGTATCGTCAAAGAAGGCGTATTCTGAAAACTACATTAGTACCACCCCTGCTTACTCTACAACTGAACAAATAATAAAGATTCGTCCCCGCGTTAAATCTGTTACAGTTGCGCCGACATATAAAACAGTTATTCTCGATTCAGCATCAACGGCTGCTCCTATTGCGAAGGCTGCAGCTCCGAGGGGCCGGGACGAACTACTCGCTGGAATCGAATGCCAACGCGCCGGTCTTTTCAGACATCCCAAGCACTGCAACAAGTTCTACGCATGCCGCTGGGACTGCGACAAGCAGAGATTTACACTTCACACGTTCAACTGCCCCATCCAACTAAGCTTCGACCCCTCCCTAGGCGCCTGTAACTGGCCTAGCCAAGGGCCAGCCTGCCAAGGCGATACTTTACTGTCGAATACTCTCTAAATAAATAGCCGCAACACAAGCATCGTGCCATGAACATGTGTGATAAATTGTGATCAACAAATTCACATTGTGCCTTTCGAAAACTGCCATGATTTATTATTACTAATATGCCTCTCTACAAATAAGTATTATTTATTTGGTTTATATTGTTAATGTTACCGTTTAGTTAGGTATTTATTATTTATTTGGCTACATTCCCGAAAAATGCTATATAGCTTAAGAATATTCATGCGTGATCATCGAAGTTACCATCTTAGTTTATGTTTTTTATTACCTAATTCTAGTTTTTATCAGTTCTAATTGATGTGTGGTGTTTTAGTTACCAATCGGTTAAGTATTTTATATGTTAAAGGTAATTTAAAAACCATACTTTATATTGTGTAAATATATTCTTTTTATTCCTTTTTTACTTATGGTTTTATTTCGTAAAATCTTTTTAATTTATAGTAAACAAAGCTTAAAAGTTACATAGCACACGGATAATAAATGCATATATAAACCTAACTAAATACACATGAAAGATAAGATACATTATTGGTATCGTAAATGCGCTTAAATATTAAGGGTAACGGGCTTAGCAGCAGAAGCCAACACGTCTTTGTATTTGGCCAACACGGGCTTAACTTCTTCTTCAATGAATTCTGTAACTTGTTCCGGAGCTCTACCAATGAAGGTAGAAGCATCGAGAATTTGGTCCAGCTGATTGATAATTGGTGCGAAGTAGTTATCTTTTTTTACGCGATCAATGAGGTCATTGTCTTTGCCGTGCTGCTTGACTTGAGCCCCGGCCTCGTGGGAGAGCACACGGATCTTCTCATGGCACACCTGTCTGTCCCCACCGGCTTGCACCATTGCCATAATGATGTTTTCTGTGGCCATGAACGGTAGCTCTTGTGCGATGTATCTCTCCACTACTTTCGGGTATACTACCAATCCCTGGCAGATGTTCAACAAGGTTAGCAGAGTAGCATCAGCAGTCAAGAAGGCTTCGGCCAGTGTGATACGGCGGTTGGCTGAGTCGTCTAGTGTGCGCTCCAACCACTGAACCGCGTGGGTGTTTGCTGCGTTCGAGTGAAGGGTGATCAAGTGTCGCGCCAGAGCACAGCAGCGTTCGGACCTCATAGGGTTCCTCTTATAAGGCATAGCACTAGATCCAATCTGTGAAGCCTCGAATGGCTCCTCGATTTCTTTACGAGAGGCCAGGATTCGAATGTCGGAGCACATCTTGTGGACAGTTGCTCCGAGCCCTGAGAGCGCAGATATCACTTCCAGATCAACCTTTCTGGAGTAAGTTTGACCAGTTACAAGATAGCGCTTATCGAATCCAGCCAATTCTGCGACTCTTTGATCCAAGGCTCTGACTTTGGCGCTGTCTCCTTTGAACAACTGAAGGAATGACGCTTGGGTACCTGTGGTACCTTTAACTCCTCTGAAGCGAAGATCGTCTTTCGCTCGTGATAGTGCTCGCTCGTCCATGAGCAAGTCGCTCAGCCAAAGCGAAGCTCTCTTTCCCACTGTAGTCAGCTGTGCCGGCTGAAGGTGCGTGAATCCGAGGATAGGCAGCGACCTGGAATGGTAACATCAAAAATACTTTCATATATACTGTACAATGGGTAGAGTACACTAGTAATGTATACCTAAACAGGCCGATACTGAATCAATTTCAATCTTAAGAAATGAATCGAATCACTAAATAGTTATTTATTGTCGCCGTAAATAATGAAAATAAAACTCACTTGTACTGGTCAGCAAAGCTAGCCAGCTGCTGTATCACTCCAGCGAGTCTTGGCAGAAGGAGTTCCAGGCCGTGCTTGAGCACGATCAGGTCTGTGTTGTCGCCTACGTAGCACGAAGTGGCTCCGAGGTGTATGATGGGTGCGGCGAGCGGGCAGCGCTGCGCCAGCGCGTGCACGTGCGCCATGACGTCGTGCCGGACGCGCCGCTCGTGCTCCGCGGCGCACGCAAAATCAATGTCATGGACTGCTGCCTGCAACTCCTCGATTTGCTTGTCCGTGATGTCTAAGCTGAGCTCCTGGAAAGAGGAAAATAATTTATATTACTACGTGTAACATTGGAACGCTAATAGTGGTTTCCTTGTAGGACGCTGCTTTTACGCATACCTACCTGCTAGGGTTTCCCTTTTCCCCAATGAACTGACGTATGAACTAAAAATACGCGTGTACCTATGTGATGGCATAATATTATTTTTAATACAATAAAATTGTATGATGGATGACGATTGGCACAGTAAGCTTAACTAAGTATACTTAGTATAATACAGTGAAGATATCCTTGTGATCTCTTGTTCAAAAATAGTGCCAACAGTAGGATTTTTGGAAAATTTTAAAAATAAGTTTCTAACTAACGTTGTTATAATAATAATTGATTACCATAAAAATACAAATAATATCTAATAATATTGTACTTGGTCACTTACTAGGCTGCATTACGCGACCTGTATTAAGCAATAACTTAACACTCGATGCTGTGTCAACTGGTGCGGAATTAAACAAACCATTGGGGAATACATTTATTAAAATACCTACTAGTTTTACCATATGCTTATTGCAAGCTTACATTCGTAGTAAGAAGACTTATGCTTGTAATGTTTTTTTTCAAATTTGATAAAATAATTAAAACGTTTTATGAATGTGATGGTGGTTCTAGGTATGGTAGGTACAAATGATATCCTTTTTCTGTTTAGTGATCAGTGCACGGCGTCATGGAGTACTGATAAATGTAGAATAGTGTACAAGATAAAAAGCTGTATAATATACATGTAGATTAAAACATATAAAAAAAAATGAAACCGACTTCAAAAAAAAAAAACCACAATCGACAAAAACTTTGACCAGACAAAAGCAGAACCTACATAACTAAAAAGCGATAAATAATCTAATGTATCTACTTAATGCATATTATATATCTACATTATTTATTCTGTACAACTTAATACCTAATACTTTAACAGTCATCTTTAACTATTTAAATATTTACAGTTATACCTTAGTTTTGGAGTCGGTGCCAGCCAAACAAATAAATGTAATTAAGAAAACTGACGGACACTAAAATTCAAAGCAAAACTAAGAATAGGAAATTGCAATTTGCCGTGAGTGTGGCTTTGCGTTTGCCGGCCGCGCGCGTCAAACACAACAGACTACGTTACCTAGGCTGCAGGCTGGCTTCAATAATATTTTTATACATAAAGTGCAAATCTCTATGCTTTCCATAGTGTAAAAAAAAAAGTTAAAACGGCGGAAATGTTAGCTTAGTTCAAATCGTATATCTTTCGTTATTAAAAATAAATAAGACAGCTCTTACAAAGGAGATCATTATACATGTTTACATTCTATTAAATACCAACCACAAAAGCGCTATCCGCGCAAAATCACGAAGTATCTCAATCAAATGATACTTAAATTCATATTAAGTAAGCAGCGATTCGTGCAAAGATTTGTACTATGGTGGATAATGCCGACACTTTCTACATTTCAAAACAATCCAAGTATGACTAATATACTTCCTTCGGAGGCAAAGGGGCGAAGTCGATTGTTTATATTGCAATCAGTATTATGTTTCGGGAGAGCTTGTTTTGAAATCAGAGTTGAATTGCGGAGTTAATTGCTACACACCTACTGGCGACTATTTGCGGAGTTTCAAGGAAATTAGTAAACAGAATTGCGCCTTTTTATATCAGAGCGGGGTAGGCTTAAGAGGGCAATTCTACCGAGAGTGTGCTAGTCGGTCGTGACTCCAACTTTCATGCAAAAGTGTTTTCATTCCTGTGTCACATTGCACTTTATTTTAGTAGATACGCTATTGTTCGATTAAGGAAAAAGTTAACCTGTAAATCCTTATGCAGATTTATTTATACCAGATACAAAAGCGGCTTTATTATAATAGTATCCTATAATGAGTCACATATGAATGAAACATGTATTTCCATGAATTCAGAACAATGCTGAACCACAACGGGTAGGTACCAACACGCTGTCCTACTAAATCTAAAAGATAGCGTTACTTATCTGTTAAAAACACAAAGATAACAAACCACACACGCCAATCCAGTTAGCGACGATAATTCATAAGCGAAACACCTTGCATTGTTCTATATTTGAGTTTATTAAAAAAAAAAATAAGCGTGAAGTTTAACAAAGTGAACGGTGGTATCAAACAGTTCATCAACTCATCGTCCATTGACTAATAATCGACCGTGAAAATGGTGTCTGTACAAACGATAGCGACCATTGTGGTGAAAGTATTCAAAATTGTAAGTCTCAAAAAAGTTTTCTTCTATAGCCTATCTATTCCTTTTTTCTTTTTTCGTAAATCTATATAGCCAGTTTCAGCTTGATAGTCGTATTGAAAGTAAGACGTCATCGCCGCGCAAATTGGGCGCACCACGCTCTGCACGTTGGACATAGATTAAATAATTTATAGAGGCGGCATTTAAACCGAAACTGGGTCAAACAAAGAGTAGGTGTTACAAATGGGGCCCTAATCAAACCGTTGTAGGTTAGATAAAATTGTTTGCACCGAGGTGTGTAGTAATTTTTGGATTTTTTAAAAGTATGAAGCTAAGTATGTAAGTGCAAGGTTGATATCTAACGCCTAATAAATGTTAGTCGTCTAGATAATTGTTGCATTAAAAGTGACAACCATGTATTCTAGCCTGGTTTGCTAGTTGGTGCTAAGACGCTAGCCGATACCTTACTTCGATTATTAACTTTAGTGTTCGGTTATAAATATAAATAAGCATTGATTTGAAAATCATGTGGTATTTCTCAAATGGCAAGTATTAGAGTATGAAGATAAAATCATCTTCGATCACAACTGATTGCCATGAAATGCTAAAACAACTAGTTGTAAAACACAAAAATGCGATTACAGCCAAAAGGGTCAATCTAAGAAATCATAGAAATGCGAAAGTAACTCTGTCTGTCTCGCATGTACGCCAAAATTGAATCGATTTAAATGAAATTTGGTATACAGATCTATGATATTTTAGCGCCTGAGAAAGGACATAGGCTTTTTATCTCTATCCTGTGTGACGCCTCACTAAAAGGAGGGTGTTATAGTTTATATGAAATACAGAAACTACGCGAATGAAATTGCGGGGCGTTTGATAGAAATCTATACATATCTACATAGTTTGGGGATAAAAGTATATACAATCCAGTATGGAGTGACGAAAGTGGGCCACGAGTGGCAGATGTTTTTAATTCCGAGTCAATGGTGTGCGAATCCCGTCGGAGGAGTTGAGTAACGAATGCCCCTCATTGATTAATGATTACTGGACTCTGTGACGTCATACATCACACTTATCTCACGGAGGCGTGACTCATGTATGTATGTAAATAGGTAGGCACTAATAGTTTTGACGATCGACCGGGGTGAACTTGTGGTTTGGGCATCTGCCTATTGCATGCGGTTCGATTCCCGCGTCCGACATAATGCTTACGGACCCATTTATTTGTAGAACGACAGTCTCGGGTAGACTTCTTGTCTCTGAGATAAGTAAAAATAATTATATCAGATGTATTTATCCCAATATTCGATTTTAAGTGATACCAAGCGTTATCCGGGTTTCGGAAAGGAAAAGGTTAAGGAATAATTGGCGCACTAGCTGACCTGCCAAACGTGAGTTTGCCAATATACATTATTAACAGTGTTACTCTGCTAATATATGCATGTATCATCAACCCGCATCCAAATCCGTTGCGTAGTTTAAAGATCTAAGCATACATAGGGACAGACAGCAGCGGGAGGCGACTTTGTTTTAGTAAGAAACACGCAACAAAATCAGTTGCGTAATTTTAAAGATCTAAGCATACGTCATAGGGATAGACAGCGGGAGGCGACTTTGTTTTTTATACTATGTATTGATGAGGAATGTTTTCTGATAGTATTCAGAAAACAGTAAAACTTTATAATATGCCCGTAACTTTCTAAAGAACAGCTTTCCTTCAATATACAGTTTCGGCTTTTAAGTCGAAGTTTACTTTATTGAGTCCATGAACGAAGCGAAAAAAGAAACAGCTGACAGATAAATTGAATCTTTGAGCTGGATGAATATTTTTTTCTTATGGGTCATTGACACCTGCTGAAAAGCACTCAGCAGGGTCTAAGAAACAGCAGACTTCGGCTTAAAAGGGTATTTCCGACTCACCTTATTTGTATATAAATATTAAAAAGATAGATTTTGAGACATTTATATACATACATACATAGCATGTACACATAGCCAGACTTTCAAGTTTGGCTATGTTTAGTTTTTACATATGAATGGTTGTGTGTGTTTTATATACATAAATACACATATAATTTCGGTTCTATTCTTGTAAATATTTATTTATGCATTACAGTTATTATAATCGAAATCGTTTTATCTTTTTATATAGTCCTCTGTTTTACCCTGTATGTACCAACACAGAGGTCAAAGAAGACAGGTCACGTGACAACGTCGATTGCAACGTAATCGCCGTTTTGTCATGTACTCGTAATAAGGAATTAGGTAATAAGATTTCAAGGAAAATAACGTTTTAATTTATGCTTCGCGATTTCTGTTCAGCTGGACCGAATCATCTCGTTTCCGTCTAACATCTATTTAATCATACTTTTAGTATGGACTAAGAGGGTAACATGGAAAATAAGTCAATTGGTTCCGTCGATGATTGTAAAATAATATGCTTTGTTAATCATAAAATAGTTTTAAATAAGTATAGAGTGTTCTACAATAATTGGATTTAGAATATCTTGTTTTGCTACAGTAAAAAAATAGTTAAGGAACTTAAGCAATCATTAGAAGGCTGAAAAAACTCGTATAAATTAATTTAAAATTGAACATTTTATTTACATGAGGAGGAATTAATATTGTGCAATATCTATCTCTTTCTAAATCGTGACACAAATCCATATTAAAACTATTCCTACGTAACGCTAAATACTTTTTTCAAAACAATCATGAAAAAACAGCGACCATGAAAGAGCGAGACGAACAATATTAATGACGTCACCTTTTTGATCAACTGTCATTCGATGTCTGTTGATAAGCTAAAAGATAGTAGGTAAAACACTTATTCTTGGCAATGGCGACATTGAGTATGAATTTTATTTCCATGTACGCCAATGTCGTTTCAGTTTCTGTACAGTACATATTATTGTTTTAACTAAAGTCACTGGGCAACTTAGTATGGAAACCATACCCACGGCCTACAGAAACAAAATTGGTTTGGATGTTTAGATAAACATCCCTAGTTTACGAAAATATATGTCGCATTAATGTAGTGTATGGGAATCTGCCCAAAAAATAAAATTAATGTATAAGTAGAAGGAGGGATAATTCGACATTTGTCGATTATTTGCAACGGTTTTTTCGTCACACGGTGGACCAACTAAACTCGTTGCGTTTGTCTGCTGCCTTTAACTATCTATTTATTGATCACCTAAAATTATTAAAACTTATTCTACCATAAAAATTAAAACTTTTTCTATCTCCCTAATACTGATGTAGGTGTAATTATTTTTAATAAAACAAATGTGTAGAATTACAATGTCGTATTTATTCAACATGATCAAAGTTAACAGGCACGGTAGTTTCGTCCAAGAACCTTGCTGGCGCATCTATTTGTTCCTGACAAAAAGTAGACCATACAGGCTATATGTGCACAGCGTGCGATAGTTCGGCATCCGTGGATACAATAACAGTAATATTCTTCTATACTATCACTGCCCTCACTTGTAGGGTTCATCAATATGTAAGTGTATAGTATTGTTTACTTCTGACCTGTCGCGACTGAATTCTACCGCGAATCAATGTTCTTTTATTTACCGATTCGTGGTGCCGGTAAAGTTCCACAATATATAGGTCATTTGGTCGTAAGTGTTCATGGACGTATGATCTGGCGATCCTTAGGTGATAGGTGCCCAGTGGAAATAATATCAAGTCGTCGAACGTCCACCGTGTGAAATCGAACGCGGCATCACTGGTATCAATTGAAGTAAAGGCTACAAAGCGTGGTTAACCCAACGTGACAGGGGGTGAGCCCATCGCCGTTATAGGGTCACACACCTTGTGGTGTGCGGGTTTCATCACGAATGTTGTCCTTCACCATACGAACGTTGCGTTGCATACACTGACTCTGAAAAAGAGTCCCATTGGTACACGTCCAGTAGCCGGACTCGAACCCGCGACCTCCCGGTTACAAGTCAAGGATCCGACCAACTGGAAAAGTGTACTGTGAGAATATGTTTCCTACGTCGCAACACAGAGCGGCTACACAAAACACAACTGTTTAGTATTTCCACATCAACAAAATACTAATAAAACTTTCCAATAAGCGAGTGAGGCGGCTAATGCAGCTCCTAGCCGTGCATTTCTGTTATTGTAACTACTTTTATTGATTACAACAGTAAATATTTTGAAACACTTAAAGTTGTTTTTAAGACATCTGCCGCGATTTTTTGTTCTAAAAACTACATACAATGAAAGGTATACTAAAACTCAATAATTTAAAAGTAATTTAATGTTTGTAGGACATATTTCGAAAACCGGGTCAGATTTCGCCCAATGACCTTTTTGCAGTCCTATGTAATTTTTTGTTAGTTCAGAGAATATTTTTATGTAATATAAACTTCTGACCTCAGACTGTATGTACTAATTTTTAACTCGAATGTATGAAATCGCCAATCCGCCTGTCAAGCGGGCGATTATTGGCATTTCCCCCCAAATGACGTCGGAAGTCGTTGGGCTAGGCCCTCGTCCAGCAGTGGACGTTATGTTGCCGAAGATAGTGATGATGTACCTAATATGTACAAATAGTAGCTCTCTTCATTTTATGCTACAAAATGTAATTGTACAAATATGTATTCTATTCTATTTTTTATGTAGGTATTCTATTTTCTTTTCTTTTTCTAAGCTTATGTAAATATTTGGTTTCTAATAGTTTATATACTATTTTTAAGATACAATCTCGCATTAAGGTAACCTGTAAGGACTTACCTACAGCTGTTTTTGTGCAGAAGTTAGGTTTAGCACGTTATGTTGCAATAGCAACGTGGTTTGATCATGGACAATAAAGACTTCCTGGATATCTTAAACGATAGATGTAAAAAGTGCTGGTATGGGAACGCAAATCTTTCCATTATTATCGCAAAGCCTTGACCATTAGATACTAAATCCTGAAGGTCTCTAGCTAATTGAAAGTGACGAGATTATAACCGGGAGTCACAGTTTAAAGGGCTGTCAAAAAAATATCAACACGTACGATAGAGAAGAACAAAACGCTACTTACCGACTGTCTTGAGGAATCTATTCTTGAGATACGTTTAGAATAGGGGAACGTTATCGAACACTGTATACACACATCAAGTGTCTAGGGATCAAGAACATTTTTAGCTCTAAAAATTTATTTAAATCAAATCTAATCTTCTGGATTGGTCTCCTACCTAATTCCCCATGCCTGTATCAATGACTTATCACCACATTTTGAATAAATTATTGAATGAATTCAGTTTATGTAAAATATATTCTTGATTGCAATCTTCTAAAATGTACTTGATCCCTAGACACTTTTGATGTGTGTAGTT
>SJJU01000753.1:0-53904 GCA_012932125.1 Conopomorpha cramerella | reverse complement strand
TTTGGTTCTCTGTCGGATCACTTCATTTCTGATTCGATCCTTCAGAGAAACGCCGAGCATAGCCCTTTCCATAGCACGCTGTGCAACTTTGAGATTGCTTGGAAATTATATTTAGTTATTAAGATGATCATTTACGATATTAAAAAGGCTAACACAAACACGAAAACTTAACCACTGTTACCCTATCATGTGAAAAATGTCCATCATTAATTATCTACTGTTCTCGCCTACATAAATGGCTGAGATTTCGGAATCTCGTCACTTTTCCCCTGGCCAGAGGTTCAGTGCAAGTCAAAATTAGTGCAACATTCCAAAATTAAAATAGACATCGAAATGGCTCGTCTTTCTTTAACACTTTTCCTGGTTGTGATCTTCTGCGCTGTTCTGGTGAAATGTAAGTTTTCATACTACAATATTTTTCTGGTTTATTTTGGGGTCTAAGGGTCCTTCCGCATTATCATGTACATTTTTGTGTTACGCATACACTGAGCATTCGTACCTATAGTACACTACATACGTACTAAGGATACACTAATAGGAGGTGCTCACGCCCATAAATCCTAGATCTCTCTCAACAAGGCTTCCGATTTTTTTTTATTTCATTTAATGTTTTATCACTCTGGTATTTTCATATTTATGTCACTATGTAATGAAATTATAACGTAATTAAACATTTCAATATAAATGTCCAAAAATTTTGTTCCCATCAAATCAGCCTATACCTGTCCACTGCTGGACATAGGCCTCTCCAATTGCACGCCACTGTGATCTGTTTTCGGCTTCTCGCATCCAGCTTCTGCCAGCCATCTTGCGTATATCATCAGTCCACCCTGCCTGAGGGCGTCCTACACTCCGTTTGCCGAGACGCGGTCTCCACTCGAGAACTCGTTTGCCCCAACGGTCATCGGTTCTACGGCTAATATGGCCGGCCCACTGCCACTTCAGCTTGCTAAAACTATGAGCTATGTCGATGACTTTGGTTCTCTGTCGGATCACTTCATTTCTGATTCGATCCTTCAGAGAAACGCCGAGCATGGCCCTTTCCATAGCACGCTGTGTGACTTTGAGCTTGTGGGCCAGCCGTGCCGTCAGTGTCCACGTCTCAGCTCCGTATGTCATTACAGGTAGGACACACTGATTGAAGACTTTTGTCTTCAGGCACTGTGGGATCGCTGATGTTAAGACTCGACGTAACGTCCCAAATGCTGCCCCACCCAGCTGAATTCTTCTGTTTACTGAAGTTCACACTTCCTTTAAAGTAAACACACTTTTGTTTTACTAGTTAGTTTGAAGTACCAACTAACGAGATCGTTGACCATTGAGACTCCATATTATACGTAGACTAATGGGTATATTCTCAAAGAAAAATCAATGCATATGTTACACTCGTGGCGCATTTGTCTCTTTTCGACACTTGCGATTAGAGTCAGATAAAGCATAAAACTTACTTAAATAGTATAGACGAATACATTTTCTATTATGTACGTAAGTAAATGGATTTTTTTATTTTAGTTCTATTTGTGTCCAGTTTATTATGTTCCCGTCAACATTTCGTGATAAAATATAGCTCTCCCGTAATATCCGTCGCCCGAATTTCGTTTGTATGGGAGGTACGTGAACAAAAAATGTTATTTTTATATTTTCCAAGGGATTTTCCTTTCCGCAAGAACCATCCTTGAACTACAAGAAATGATAAAAAAATCTCTCTTCTGGAAATTTACGCTAAGCAAGACATTTATTCTTCAATAAATAGTGTAAAACAAAGTCGCCTCCCGCTATTTGTCCTTATATGTGCAAAGTTCTTTAAAACTACGCAACGAATTTTGATGCGGTTTTATTTAGTTATCGGATAGTTATCTACTACCGAAAACCGTGTGAGAATTTCTTGAGGAAGGTATGTTTTATTTATGCTTAATCGAATGTCCCTTAACATAACCAATTTAATTTAACATTTTTAAAATAAACTTTACGCCTTTTAATCCCAAAGCCGAGTAGGCACGGGCGCCTTCTAAGCCTTCTAAGCAAATACCCACGGTTCACCAAGTGTATTTATCCCAACGTGACAGAGGGTGAGCCCATCGCCGTTACAGGGTTCACACACCTGGTGGTGTGCGGGTTTCATCAAGATGTTTTCCTACAGGCTCTGAAAAAGAGTGCCAATTAGTACACGTCCTGTAGCAAGTCTCGAACCCGCGAGCTCCCCATCACAAGTCAAGTATCCGACCACTGAATTACAGACGCCTCAAATAAACATTTTGCCTGGGTTATATTGCGTCAAATAAGTTTTGGAAAGCTTTTGTGTGTAAGTTACCAATAAATCAGTCAAACGTCGACTAACTTATACCTCCTAGCTATAACTTAACTTACATGTTTGCTGTCGATCTCTACGGGAAACTGTTAAGAAAGTACATAAAACAAACAACCATAATTCTTTCCTGGAATCCCTAGCGAGGTGGAATTTTTGGAAATGAGTTGATGACTCTTGTTATTTTTTTATCGAAGGGAAATCTGTTAAATGTGCCCTAACGGCGACTACGGCGGGGTTATGTGGGACTCGCACCCACTAAAGCCCCACTCGTGCGTTATTGCCGGGGTCCCCGGAACAGCCTGAGCTGCTACATTCAAGAGTGGCCTTAGTCGCAAGGTATACGTACGTACCCATTGTATTTAAGCGAAATTATAATATTTATAGAGATATACACACATCAAAAGTGTCTAGGGATCAAGTGAATGTCAGAATATTGCGATCAAGAATATATTTAAACACGTTTTACAAAAACTGAATTCATTCATAATGTATTCAAAATGTGGTGATATGTCATTGATACAGGCATGGGGAATTAGGTAGGAGACCAATCCAGAAGATTAGATTTGATTTAAATAAATGAGATTTTTTAGACCTAAAAATGTTCTTGATCCCTAGACACTTTTGATGTGTGTAGAATTAATTACAGTTAAGATATAAAAATGACAATGAAAGTGTGAGCCAATTCTTGCCATAACAACCGATCACTAATAACAAATATTTAACCCAGTGTACCTATAGGTAAGTTGCTTGAATTTGCTGCCACTTTCTGACCTACGGAAAATTGACAATGTGTGAAGAAGACAGAAAATGGTAAATTGGTAAGTAACTACTTGATCATAAGCCACCCTTAATTAATCAACTAACCAAACTGACATGTGTTCATTACATTCAGTTCAGAATCGTCACAGAAAAATAATCTCTACCCTGTGTAGATAAATGAACCAACGTAAAAGACACTGTGACATTATCGCTTTTATTCTTATCTATAAGATACATAATATCTTTGTGACCCCACTCGTCTGGAGAGCCCCGGGGCGGGTCGCCCCTTCTAGAGACCTTACTAATAAATCGTGGCTACAATCTCTGCATAGATAAGTCTCTAAGTCTCGGGTACACGGCTACAGTTCGTAGGTCAATCTCGTTTTATGCGCCAATTTGTCATTCCAGACGCCTTGAAGTTTTACTCAAGAATATTTTTGTTTCTACTAGCTATGAGATCAGATCATCACCTAACATATTGGCTACAATTCGCTAAAACCGTGTGCATTTACTAAGTAACAGCATCTGAATAGCCTGATTTAGGATTTAATGCCCTAACTCCCTTACCTATTAAATCCTACGCTCTGTCACAAAGGTGTTACAAAAGATCTATTGGAACTGGTTATTCCGTATTTGAAATTCAACATTTCATGTTGAGATTGATATACCTCCAGGAATTCCACTATTATTAGTAAGGCAATATTGTGTTTCAATTTACATCCTATTTCTATAATACTCTGTTAGCTCGAATAAATAAACTTTTTTTTTTTTGCGAAATAATAAAATACATTGAAAAACGCCAATTATATCCAGAGTTCACCATAAAGTACAGAATTTCCAAAAGTTAGGTTCGTGGTAGAGTAAATACACTTGATGCAGCTGTCGTATGAACGGTTATGAACTAGCCGGAGTTTACTTGACAGTTGTCCCAAGGGTATGGTAATCTGTGTGATGTATTGTGACAAATTGTACTCTCGGGACCCAGCGAGATGTCTTGATTTGTGGCGAAACCGCTACGTTATGTAGGTACGTAAATTGCGGTTACGTATGATACCACAGCATAAATCTTGTTTTATCGTATAAGTGTTTCAATTATTTCTTCCATCGTTCATTAGACAGCGGTGGAAGGAGAAAAGGTCCCGTGACCTTTTCTACAACACACATGAAAATGTTGTGTGGTCTATATCAATAGAAAGATATTTGCTATCTGGTCCGAGGTAGGTAGCAAGTAAATAAATGTAGCCACGAGAACCTTGATACAAATGCTCAAAAAAGGAGAGGGAGATTTCATTTGAGTTCAAGAATAGTAGAATATCACTTTGTAAAAGGTGTAATATTAGTTTGGTATAAGATTAAAAATATGTAATAAAGTATAATTTCTTAGAGGTTGTCGAATCTTGGTAACAAACCAGTGTTTTTTCATTCTTGTTTTGCTTGCAAATTAATCTTCAGAAATATTTTTTTCAGCATGAGTAATCTCACGTGATACGACTTTACATCAATTGTGAACTCTAAACATAAACCGTAGGGTGCTTTTGATTTTCGCGTAAAATTGGACACGGTAGAATGCTGTTGGCTTATTTGATTAGTTCAATAAACTGGAATGAGGGAATCTGCAGTTTTCCACGGTGTTCTCGAAAACAAACAATAGTTACTCGGGGCAATCCCATTTCGACTTGAAAATTATTCAACACTTCGTTGAAACGGGTCTGTCACCAACTAGCACGTCCCCTCGCTTTTACTGTTGGATTCTCACCAAGCTAACTTGAACCTATGCTCAAAGGAATTACAAAGAAATTAAGATCATATTCTCATGACAAAGCCATGATTGCATGTTGCGAAGAGCTCATTTCGCAAACTACTTCGTAAGCTGCGAGGTTCAACTGGATGTGTCCACTTGAAGTAACTGACTTTTATGTAGAATCGCGGTAGAGTTAGCTTGTTTAAATTCGGTTTGTAGGGTCCTTCGTTCCCTTTGTAAAACAGATCAGGCAAAAATGATGCTGAATACGTGCCCGTGCCTGTAGCAAAAGTAACTTTTAATATAAGAAGTAACTCAGTTAGCGGAAGACGAAATTAATTTCACTAATTCCTTGGCAGTCGGGGTTCGGTTTATTTTTCTTTTGGACTTTGTTTTAAAGTAGATTTGTGAGAAGTCACTTAGGCTGGAAATAACTGATAATAATTTTACGAGTCGGGAGTCGCGGCTGTCGTCTGTGAAAGTTTCTGATATTGTCAAAATATGGTAGGTTTTTAAGGTATCTTCTAAGATTTGACTTCGCAAATTGTTTTATTTTGTTCAATTATATGGCTATGAGTAGGTATCTTGGAAACAAAAGTCGTTGATTTGACTTAATGTTAAAAAATATACACAACTGTTGGCGACTAGCTGGTGAGCAGCCACAGTATACATTTTATACATCATTGATATTTTGATAACATTGTTGTATTATTTTATTGTAATGCGAATGTGGTCAATGTCGCTATAAGTAAATTTATTGAAAATATATTAATTCCCTCATTCAAGTCATCTTAACGGGGGCATCATTACTTCCTCACTACCTAGCAAGGTAGGCAAGTTATCGCTGTACATTTTATCCCATACATCTCCACCACAGTTCACTAGTTATCAACAATGTTTATTTCAACATAGTTCATACTTCTGATTTTCATCATGCGGATGTGAAACGCATCTTTTGTTTAATATCCGGGCATTATGTATTTCAATAATCCTGTAACATATTGAGACGTAGCAATAACAATATTTTACGGCGTAATCTCGGTCATTCATAAATAAGTGGAAACGTCTGTTGACATAGTGGCAAGCTTGGATTAATTTACTAAAAGCTTCTGTATCCGTTATACGGGATTTTCAACTTTCGTCTGTACGTACTTGAGTTTTATTTTGCGGTGGACCGTATTTCGCGTATATCAAAGTGAATATTTTTGTATTTTGGAACATTTTTGTGGCACTGCGATATCGTAGTGAGATTTTACACACAGCAATGGTACTACTCCTCTTCTTTTTTCGTTTACTGAAAGTCGTGGGCTGTCAAGCCGTGGCAGCTGAGGTTTATATATTGTGAACCCCTAATGTGTCGTCGACGTGTAATTTTATATTTATGTGCGACACATAATCTGAAAAATGAGAGCAGATGTGGCCTATTTGTGGGGGGTTTGACTTCCGTGTAGGGGGTAGCTTTACAGGATATTTTTGTTATGGCTGCTCTGCTCAGGTGTAACGGTGAATCTAATAACCAACATATTTTTGTAAGTAGATAATAAGATTTCAATTTGCTGTGTCAATCGGGTATTTATCATCGTTTTGATTGCATGAATTACTTAGTGTCAGTAATTGTACAAATTAAATCTTCGCTTAATTTAAAGTAGGTATTTACAGTGACAAGAAATCTTCGCTTGCCCCTCTATGACATAAAACTTACACGGTATACAATTAATGGTAGATTTCAGTATTATTGACATTTCTTAATTAATCATGATTAAATGGTGTTTCTTAGATACCTTGTCACTTTTAAAATAATACTCGATCCGGCCTGAAAAGCCTGTAGGTAACAGAAACGCTTTTGTTCTTCTTTCAATTGGGAATTGAGTGAAATGAAAGCTTAGGAGGTTCTTTAGCAAGCAATTATTTATCTCGTTAAAAGAGGATTTATTGTATGCGATACCAAAACTGTTTTTTTTATTTTGAAATATTCCGTATTCATACTCGTACTTACACGTCCAAATACGTCCATTTTATGAAATGTTGGTCAAAAAGCATCCATACCTGAAACAGACACATTTTTTTAACTATTGTAATATGTATTATTGTAATATCTATTGTGGTTTGTCGGGATTTTAGCGGGTAGAGGGTTATTATGCCTCTACCTACCTCACTGGGAGATAGGAGTAAATATATGTGGGTATGTATTTACTTAAAATATCGTGAAAACAGTTCGGAAAAACATTATCGTTTAAACGGGACGTCAAGTTTAGTTTTAAACCCTGCGTTGGTGCTTGTGTGGTTAAACCATACCGTAAAATTCAGATCTAGGTGCAAATTAATGAAAATGAACACCAAGCACCAGTAGACAAATAACCCGTAACTTCAAACGTCTGGAATGGTCTAAATAGAGTTAAGGCCACAGTAGGTGACCTTACATATCCACATATTTCATTCGCTAAATCGATTATGAGGTAGTAATATGGTAGTAATCGATTAGGAGGCTTAATTAGGAACAAAAATCTGTTAAAAGTTCCAGCAGACTCATTAAATAAATGTGGAAGGCGAACACAGTCTTATCTTTCTACTTGACTCAATCTGTAGACTTAACTTAATGAGGAAAAAAGCTGTAAGGTCTTATTATAGCTATTTTAGGTCTGCCAATGTTAAAGAAAATCTTTTCATGGCTCTTACATAAATTGTTAGCGGCTTTTATTCCGTGAAAAAACGTATCAAGATGTGAAGAAAAAGAACTCAAGAAGAAAGATTGTCTAATGTTTTTGTCCTTAGTTTGTAACCGTTTGTTAACCCGCAGTTTATTTCGTTCTCGTGAGAATTCGGGATAAAAATATACCTAGCCTATTTCCTATTCTAGGTTTTTATAAAGTTGGCTTATAAGATATATAAGTAAGAAAGATTTCGAAGAAATATTTCTTTCACACATACCTACTGCTCGTAAATATCTCCAAAATAAATATCCAGCGAAACTTGCAAGAAACAGTATAGCCTAAAGCCATTACATCGCACCCTTACTAAAAACTGTGAACACGCCATTACCTGAGCAACTTTGGCACAAATATCTGCCTTATCACCGCCGTTCACAGCCGAGAATCCCGTGATGATACGCCAATTGGCAGAATCAACTAAAACTGCGTATTACCGCCCACCCAATTAGGGAGCTGTTACAACCCCACCGAGATAGGGTCTCTGAGACCTCGATAATTACTCGTTTTTTGAGGGTTGAGGATTTATACACGACGCCGGTCGTTTGTGTTCACGACGGCATAAAGTGAGCATTTCTCGCCTGAATAATGTTTATTGTGAAGTCATGTGAATGTGTTAAAACAATATGTCATACAGTACCTGAACTCATTACAAAGGGCAGCAAATTTTTGTACTACAATACGTAACGTAAAGAAACGTGAATAAGGCTTGTTGTTCGTGACAAGTGGAGGTCTATGGTCTCCACCTTCGGTGAACGGGCGTGACGTATATGTGTGAAATCCTAAAGGTTCAAAAATATTGAAGAACTATTTTTATCATAGGCCTAACGCTTTGCAGAAGCTGATTATGGAATGATTTGCCACCTGTGGTTGTATTTTCTATGTCCTGAGCTTTTTCAAGTTTGGTTGGACAGGTACCTTATTAGGTTCTTGTCTACGGTTAGCGCTATCACTCAAGCGTGCTCCTTCTTAGACCCAATCACGCTACTGTCTTATATTATACCCTGAATTTCCACGGAAGTAGTGCTATAAACGTGATAAAACACTAGAAACACATCACATCTATCACAATATAAAACACTGTCATAAATCCGTGTATACATAAAAGTTACCCAGTGCTAGTACTTATAGAACAGCGGGGTGGCCACTTATGATCAATATCCGAACAATTTGTCTACTAAACCACAAAGCATCACGTCTTCAATGGCTTTGAATACACACAAGGGAGTATGGATTAGTTTCTTAGAGCGATTTAATCCGTATGGGATTAAATTATATCACATCGAAAGAAAGAACCGACAAGTTTTTTTATACGCGTGAATTCTAAGTGTACTGGTATTAAACAGCGATGTGCTCTAAGATGAAACACGCTTCCATATACCGATATATCCTATATGTATAAAAGTGTAAAATGTCCCGGAATAAATACCATCTCTCTAAGTAAATATGTTAGATACGTTAAGGCAAAAGGCTATGTTGCCAGGCGAGATTCAAGTAGAGAAGCTTGATGGATGGAACAAACACGTAGGTAGGATACGTCTATGTTTACTAAGTACTGGATAATAGAGTAAGATTCGTACTAGTAGGTTGACTATTCAGCACTTTAGAAATAGAGATTATCTATAGGTAAATATATTGTACAGGATAAAACACGTGTAATACGACTGCAGAAACAATTACGTCGACCATGTAAGAACTAATATTGTATGAGAATGTTAGAAAATACAGCATGTTTGCCTTTTAACTAACTGTGTAGGTCTGCCCCAACAGCTTACATTAAATCGAGATGTTTTTTTAATGCAACCGGTAATTTACTTTTGACAGGTACGACTTTCTATGGTATCCAAGGACAGTAGGACTGGGAATGATGCGAATGAAATTGTACTGTTTGACGACAGTACTCTGAATAGAGGTAAATGAATGAATTACTTTGGCCGTTGAAATCCAAAGCGGAGGTAGGCAGAGAAACTTGCTAAGCAAGGTTCCTCAATCTTCCCAACCATCATGTGATGAGTGGTTGTAGAGCCCATTGCCATTACAAGATTTACATGTTCTATATACCCTAAGAGCCTTATATAGTACATAAGTCTCAATTCACGCCTAGATTAGACACGAACCCATAACTTTCGATTGTCGAAGTACTCGAAGTTTAGTTTTCTTAGCAGAATTTTTGTATTTATATTAACGATAAATAAAAAAAAAATCTACGTACTATATAATAACATATAATATTTTTCGTCAAGGAATGCCTTAGACTCAATCGAAACCTTATTTAAATAATAAAGATTTCGGGACCAGAACTTAAATCCGGATTATTTTAAGTATTAGTAGTATTTTCAGAATGTTTAATGGAGCTGAAAGACCAATCGCAATCACTCTGAATATCACCAGTATTCATCTGATTTTTGTCCAGTAGTAATATACATTTTATAAGGACAACATAGTTACCCTACACGCGTTACATAATTCGCGTCGTCGACGTAGCGTAACCGCCCTTGACCCGTCCCGGCTTAACCTGCATCGTCAAAGCTTTGTATTCCTTCAGCTAATGTAAATCTTCAATCTTACTTTGAACCCGTCATGAACTATGTGTTAGATTATTCTTCGCTTCAGTAGCTTGACGTGTGAAATATGTTTGTACTGACACAAACAAGCAACGTTAGCTACAAGTTTTTCTTTGCCAAACGAAATTAATATTGAAATACACTTTTGTTTTTATTTCCAGATATTAAGTAGAAATATTGAGGATTTAGTTTTTTTTTGCATATTAAATTCACTGTTACTACTAATGTAATTTCTTTCTCAAAATATTTTATAGACGATCTGTTTCTAGTTACGCTAGAAACAGATCGTCGATAAGCCTTTATGTGTAATTTATTATGTTGACGACGATCCATAACACAAGCCTGCCTTCCTAGAATTAAAATGGTCATACAATTTTATAAAGAATTTCATATTCAGAGCGGGCTTATGTACTATTAAACATTTGCACAAGCATAAAAGTTGCTCTTGCCAAAGCAAGGAAAAGAGCAAATAAATCGATGCGGCATTCGGTCCGGCGGTTCTCTCATTTATATCTTTTTTTTCATTACATAGTTACGTATTAAAAATGAAAACTTTGATATACAAACATTCAGACCTACGTCATGTATGATTGATAAGGGTCCACGTATTGGGACAGGCGTTTATTTTTACGTTTATTTACATATCAGGCTGTACCTCGGTGGCGCGGTTTAAATAATAGTAACTTATTTCGATGTATAAACTATCATTAAAACTTATTCAGTAGTTTTTTTTCGTAAAAAAATAAAAAATCCATCCATCGAAAGGAAAATGTTTGTTTCGTTTTTAATTAGTGATTTTTTTGGGTCGGCTCAAAATAAGTTCTGTAACCGTTACAGAACTTATTTCAGATCACAGAATTATGTGCCTGTAAATATATATATGAAATCTTAAGTCCATAAACCTTAATTTACGGTAAAGGTTTATGTTTTATTTTCAGGTTACTGCATGTTTATATCTTTCCCTTCATGTACAAATATTTTTATGAATTCCAAGACGAGGTAGGCTTTCTATTGGCCAATGTTCATAAACAATTGTACTTCACTCAAAGTAGTAGATGATTGGTCACAAAAGCTTTTAGCCGTGACTTATTTTGACGCTAATTGTATGCCCGTCAACTTATGACAGTAGGGTGAACGTATTGTACACTTAAGTTAATTGACCACTTTTTCAACGAAAATTATACCCTATTTTCTTGCCCTTAAAGTGTCTATGTCCAATCACTGAAAACCAGCCAATAATTATTTGATTTACGATGTGTTTGCCCTACCTAGCAACAGAAAGTGACAACAATAGTGCTTTTAGAGTTTGAAAAAGGTCACCATTAAAACCCAACTCGAAAAGGTTCAACTTTAGGTACAACTTTCTTTTGTAACTTTGCGTGTGTGTTTAACCCGTAAAGAGACGCAATCGACTGTTAATTATCATTGACTGTGGGCGCAGGAAGGCCCTTAACTAGTTAAACAAAGGTAAGTATTCCGGGTAAATCACTTATGGTAAAATTTTCTAAAAGTCTTTTCATTACTACTTTTACCAACTTACAACATTTTCTTCTGAATACTGTGTTTATCTATTCCCAGCGCATGCTGAGGTCATTTGCTATAGGTCATCGTCATCATCAGCCTCCCCCAAAGATTTCCATGATCATTTGGGGGAATTGCTACGCTTGGCAGGCGGGTTGGCGATCGCAGTGGTGTTGTGGTTTAACTTACAGAGAGCGTTGCAGCTCATCTTCTGAAGAGTTCCCTTGGTCGCCCCTTACGACCTCTACGACGGGAACAGTTGGGCTGGGATGGTGACACATGTATTCCATTCGCCGTCACCGCACGGCTAACTATAGGTATTCTACTTATATGTTATGGTTTATATTATTGCTTTTCAGTGAACTTACTTCTTATTACTTATCTTTTGTATCTACCCATACGTGACAAATTGGAATGGATGAATAAATTACATTTAATATTATTAAGGCGAAAATTTGTCATGAGTAAGAACAAGAAGTAACAAACAACTTCTTCATACAAATTGGTATGGAACTGACACCCTGGCTTAACATTTATAAGCATATAATTTATCTCGACATTCCCACGGGAACGGAACATTGCGGTTAACGTCGCCGGGGCGCAGCTAGTTATAAATAATATTAAGAACATAGCGGACCAAGATTCACGTTATGTCACACAACTTAAATCGTTCGCGTGCGTGAGACCCGGTATCTATATTTGTGTCATCAAAAGGCTTGTAGCGTAATGTTTGCCACATAAATATTGCCGGATTCTGTTACGAAGTTCAGTTCTATCATAGTTACGAAAATTCAAGGATCAGCCATACCCTTCGAATTAGAATACGCAACAGTGCCAATATCGCTTCTGAGTATCTGCCAGCCAAAAAACGGAAAGCGAGCGGGCGTCCCGTATAGGACAGGAATGAGTGCAACAAGATTGAGCTGGAGTGACGTCACGGAAGTTGCCGCGAACTGGAGAGCGGGGACACTACTTTAAAATAGGAATAAATATCCCTAATGAGAACGAGAGTTAGAAGAGAAAATCTTTAGAGGCATGATTCCTAGCTAGAACACTTTTATCATAGAAGAGGGGAGCTTACACGGACCCTTGCAATTTACATAGACAAATAATGATATCAGTAATAACTGGCCAGCAAATCACTAAATAATCGCTTTCGTACCCATTAACAGAAACAGCTCCACATCGATTAATATAATTTCATCACGTTTCACTCGTTACATCCGATAGGTGGGCTCCTCTGTCCGTGTAATTCCGTAATTATGAATTTCCATTAAAATGAAAATACGCATGTACTTAGTAACTGTAATGGAAGTGGAAACATCGCGCGACGTATGATTGAAATGCATTTCCGACACAGTTGCGGTCCGTATCGATCCGGATTACCTTCTTGACGCGGTGTGCATACGTCTACCATGTACGCAAAATCAGTATCACTTGAACCAGCGAAGCCTTAAAGTTACTTCTTCACTTAGCTCAGCCTGCAATGGCCAAGTCAATGTAACCAGGCCACGAACAATTCAAAACTAGCGTAAACCAACCGCCGGTCGCATGTAAACATAACATTGGACGAGACCAAGTTAATTTCTCATGGGATTTATTTACATACGTACCTTGGTTTGCCAAAGCCGGTTTTATCTGCGTACAATTATGTTGACATAGTAAAAAGCAGAGGTCGATGTTGTTTCGACGAATACTTTTTTGTTCTATCCTCACCCCCTTTTATTTGTTGTAAATTCAACCCCTTTACCTTATCATAAGAAAAGTTCAAGTAACGTTTATTTATATATGCAAGTTACGTTTATTACTGGTTATTACCGTACTTGATGCTAGCTGCATCCGCAGTTTATTCCATTCCCGCAGGAATTCCAGGCTGAATTACGGCTGAAGTATTATTCCGATGTATGTCGTATATTATTGCACTAAGTTGCACAAAAATCGTTTCAGTTTTTTTTTTGTGAACGAGTAGTATACTTCCATGCAAATCGTGATCACCATATCGACCATTGGCACGGAAGGTGTCATAACACAGAAAGTGTGTTTTTTGGGAAATCGACTGTTTAATATTTTTCTTTTCATCATCATTCAACTTTTGATTTAAATTCCATACAGAATGAAAAGTAATTGATTTCGATTGCAAATGCATTCTAATATATAGCAAATGCACGTAAGACTCGGAGGAATTAATACTTTGTATAGGTAAGTAAAAAACGTAAAAATGTGCGTATTACACTTTTCTTGCCGATGGACGATATTTGTAAGAAATAACTGTCAAATTTAATTGTCTACTACTATGGTCTTTAGTCACTTAACAAGATGTAGTACATAAGCAACGTAATCTACATTCCTCGAAAGTTAAACATAAGCACAGCAAAATTATCATAAGCCGAGGGGTGCTAAGCCAGCTTACATTAGAGCCAACAGAGTGTTATTGTTTTAACACAGAAAATACATTCTCAGGAAGTGTAAACAACTATATAAGTACATCCTGTTACGTTACTTGAATAATCTGTCTTTGAAAAAAAAATATACGTTCAATACGTATATAAAAATAAACATCAGTGATTTATTAATAGTGATACTAATATTGCTAGTAGAAGATATAAATTAGTAATTTTAAAACAAAATCAATAAAATAATATTTCTAGTTTGGGGTTAGGTTGTTTGTAAAAATATCTCTGGATATTTATTTATTTAATGTTTATCCCATAGTCCGACACAATAACAGATATCCGTGAAATTTGGCCTGAGATATAAATTTTACAAATAAAAAAAAATACACTTCACGCCTTTAAATCCCAAAGCGGGATAAAAGTTATTTAAAGTTTAAATTTAAAGTTTCCCTATTTTACAGATGAGGGTCGTTAATCAATAATTCGCACTTAGGCAGTACATATGTTTAAGATTTTCTGGGACACTTAACAAACCGACCACGAAACGTTTAAACAGTTTAACAAAAATAGATCCCGTCAATGGGCATCATTTTATCCAAGTGGATGAAGTCGCTTTGTATTAAAATTTAACCTTTGAAGCGACTTTAAAAAAGGATTCTTTCTCAAAACGACCAGCTACAGGTATGCTTTTTTCTTTTCGTCGCTTATGAACAGATTTTGATGATTCCTTTTTTGTTAGAAGAATGATTTTTCAAAGGTGGCACTTTTATATGTAAATATGGGTCTGAAAAAATCGTAGGGACGATTAGAACTGGTAGATATCGGGTCTATGTACTTTATTTTATAAAAAGTCATTAATAATGTAATAAGTGACCAACCAATAAATGTAAGTGTGTCATCATCATCATCATCAGCCCATACCTGTCCACTGCTGGACATAGGCCTCTCCAATTGCACGCCAATTGTAGGTGTGTGTTATTCAAATATTACCTATGTACAATGGTGTCCGAGAAGTCGTGAAAATCCCAACCTTTCCGAGGGTGTAAAGTTACGATGCTAAAAATATACGCTCCTAGTCAATCCTATGTGATTCAAACAATTGATGTTGAAATAAATTGAAATATTATTATGTATACCATTATTTATTAATCAATACATAATATAAAATAAAGTCTCCTCCCGCTGTATACATAGAGACAGCCCTATGGAATGCTTAGATCTTTAAAACTACGCAACGGACGTTGACGCAGTTTTCTTTAGTTGGAGCCTGTTTCTTAAGGAAGGCTATGAATCTATGGTACAGAGAAACACTATTAATAATGTATATTGGCAAAACAACATTTGCCAGGGCCTTACTGGCCCATACTGGGCGGACTTATAGCAAAATTACAGTAGTATTTTCTCCGAGTCAACCACTAACAATGGGAAAGACAGATGGATGTGATAAACAGACATTCGATACAAGCGAAAACCCAACTATGAATGATAGCTGAACATTCTACGATGCTGGGTCCCCAATTATGACATGGGGCTATTAGCAATAATAGCTACCCCTCACCCTTTATGGGATAACCTCCGTAACTATATTCAAAACTTATGATTACAAATAGGTAACGCACCTAACATAGCTTTTTGACCCTTCCTGTCATGACTCGTAGCTCTATTAGTCTGACGGGAGAGAAATGATCAAACCACCTGTTTACGCTAAGTATGTAAGGCGGCTATCCCTTTGCAGGTTTATAGATGGTGTGGTTGTGGGTGAAGACCTTTACAAAAAAACAGCACATTATCACTGTAGCTATAGTGCATTAACCGTTGGAATATACGACTTGATAGCCTTTTATTTTTAAGCGACTTTAAAAATGGAGCCTTTTTAAGCGACTCTCGAAAAAGGCGTCTTTCTCAATTCGACCGTAATGGCTTTTTATATTTGTTTCGCCGTTTATGAACCAATTTTGATGATTCTTTTTTTGTTGTAAAGAAGATATTTCGTCGCGGTTATAAATCGAGGGTGCTTTAAAAAAAATAGGGCGGGCGACTAGTGCTAGTTTTTTTTCATCACTATGAACAAGCGTTTGACCACCATCCTGCCTGATGTCAAGCAGCGATGTGGTCTACGATGGAGCACACTTGTTCATTAGGTACCTATTCACCCGCGACTTAAAGACCTTCAGACTATATTGCGCAGGAAACACAGACTCCGGCAAGTCGTTCCACATCCTGGCGGTAGTTGAAGTTATTTGTGTACTTATATCCTTCTATGGTCACTTATAAAATATATAGCT
Organism: Conopomorpha cramerella; assembly: GCA_012932125.1. Lineage (NCBI taxonomy): Eukaryota > Metazoa > Arthropoda > Insecta > Lepidoptera > Gracillariidae > Conopomorpha > Conopomorpha cramerella. Next base: position 37,628 of record SJJU01000753.1, on the reverse strand, counting down.
AATAGCTATTCTAGTATTATTTAGCCCTTACAGCAGGGCATTAAACATGATTTTTTACCCTTCTTCTGTAATATGTACATAGGTACGGCAAAACAATGACTCAACCACCTGTTTACGCACACTTGTAGCGGCTATTGCTTTGGAATCATATTGATGGCTACGTGAAGGTACCTCCACCCGAAAGTGAAGGTATGTAATCAAAGTGAGTGAAAAAAAGTGGCATAGTAACAAGTGCCTATGTACATAAGACCTAGATTTTAGTCTTACACAGCCCCGTTGTACAGGGGCAACCGGGCTGAGCTGGCAGGCCGACGCCATTGTAAACTGATCTTTATCGTATAGTGATTTATAAACACAATCGGAAAACAGCGAAGTTGCAAAATGTACAGTTCAGCATGACCGGCACTTTGTACCACACTGGCCCCTTTGGCTTAGCGCCAGATGACCTGACCCGCTCCCTAATATAAAGTAAAATAATTCGTACTGGTTGTTAGGTTGGTGTGAGGATGTTTTCTTTTGTTTTTATTTATGAAAGCGAAGTAGACTTTTCTGTAGGAGTTATAATAGAGTAAATTTTATTTGGAACTAGCTGACCCGGCAAACGTTGTTCTGCGAATATATATTATTAACATTGTTTGTCTGTCATTATTTTATGTATGTAATATACATAAATCTTCCTCAAGAATCACTCTATCTACTAAAAAAACCGCATTAAAATCCGTTGCGTAGTTTTAAAATAGGGCAGATAGCGGGATATAACTGATTATCACGTAATAGAACTGATAGTTTTAGCGAGCTTCTGTAGATATCTGCAAGTTCGTGAGTAAAGGAAAGCTGAATTAAGTACTTTATTGTTCACTATCACAATTTTAATACTATACACATAACTTCATCAATACATAGTACAAAACAAGGTCGCCTCCCGCTGCCTTTAGCTATATATGTTTAGATCTACGGATTTTGATGCGATTTTCTTTGTAGATAGAGTGATTCTTGAGGTAGGTTAATGTCTATGATACATGCATATAATAGCAGAGACGTTTGCCGGGTCAGTTAGTTTACTTATACTCGTATTTCGGTTTGTATCTCTGCAACATTTCTATTTATCATTATGATATTAAGTATCTCTTATTGGACCAAGCGGAATAACTGCTACCACATGCTGAACCGCAGCCTTTCAAATTCAATGTACTAAACACAGCGATCTGATCCATGTCTTAGACTTAGGGAGCTTTGTATTAGTGTCCTCTTCACCATTTAATAGAAACATAGTCGTAAATGTGGCTTTTAGAAGAAAATGCTCACTATTTATTCTAGTCTACACAAGGCTTGGTTCTTTTGAGGACGTAGTACTAGTAAATTAACAAAAAACATTACTACGAATAAACTAATTAATTGTAAATATCTGTGTAATAAATAAATGTTATTATTGTTTCTGTCTTTTTCCGTTGTGTTATTTTTGTGTACTGCATACTCATGCGAGAAAATATTTTTTTTAATTAACGAATTATAACTATTCGTTGCAAGAATAGCATAGCACACGTACCACGTACAAACAGCACTTGTTCACTAAAAAGAACCGATACTACCCAGTACCAAATAGTCGCCGCTACAATTTTTTAAAGTTACCATTGGTTTATTTGGTCTACCATCATCGAACCCTAGTTTGCAACGACTCCTTATAATGAACCTTTGAAATATCTTCTTTCCAATTAAAATCGGTTTATAAACGACGAAGTTCATCATCATCATCAGCCCATACTTGTCCACTGCTGGACATAGGCCTCTCCAATTGCATATAAAGCAAAAAAGCATATACAGAGCGTAAAAGGACTCCGAGCAATAGTCTTAGAAACGGTGTTGGGCTCGTCAGTATGAACAACTTTTACTATGGCGACAATGTCATACATATACAAAATGTCATCTCCCGAGGCAAATATTTATCTATTTTTTATGGAGATGAAAAAAAATTTTGCGTTCTTCCGCATTATCGCCATAGTAAAAGTTGTTCATATTGACGAGCCCAACAACGTTTCTAAGACCATTACTCGGGGTCCTTTTACACTCTATATACGGTCCAATGAAGAAAAATGAGTCCTCCTTTTTCGAAGTCGCTAAAAACATCTACTTGAATTCTTTTTTGGTGCATTGTCGAACATCAGCAAGATGGTTGCAATAGTCGGCATTTTATATTCAGCTATCGCTCCGACCAAACTCAGCAAATATGTGAGTGCATGGAAGAAATAAAACGAATGTTCGAACTAGATAAAAATGGATAGTAATCGGCAGGTGCCCGCGAGATATGGAAATATGAAACAAAAATATGTTTCAAACACAGTCGAAACTGGAGAACTAACTCACAAAAAGGTAAAAATTTGTATTGGACAAACGGTTCGCAATTTATTATCTGTATCTGCCACTGATACCTTAGTAACGGATGTGATTGGGCGATTTTTTTTCCGATCTAGATGGACGAGTCCGGGCATATTTTTGTAGGACAACCGGTCGTGATTTCCATTCCCGCTTCTGAAGACTGTTGATTATGAGCTGAGGTAATTATTGTTTTCGTCTCGGTGTTTTACCTATGTAATTAAAAGTATTTATCTAACTAAACATCTATCTATCTTTAATTGGAGAGGCCTATGTCCAACAGTGGACAAGTATGAGCTGATGATGATGATGATGATCTAACTAAATGAGTCTTCGATACCCGTCGTAGAATACTGGGTATTCTTGTATGAGGTTAGGTGGTTCTGTGTAAAATGTGCCAGGGAAATATGTTTTTTGGTTAAAACTGAAACCAAGCACTATTCTTTTACTACGACAATGTAATTATTAAATACTTAAGTTGTTACTAAAAAAAACATCAACATACATCCCATGCCTCTGCCTCTATCGCTATGTGATTATGGCTTTGAATAAGTAAGTATTGTTGGATTATATCTATCTTGCCACCAAAATTATATTAAAAAAACATACAAATCGCTATCTTCGTTTATCACTAACTTACATGAGCATTTACAATAATATCAGTAGAAATAGAACATCAATATCGATCGGTTCTTAATTTAGCATACTACGCTTTTCGTATATGGGTATTGAATTGAGTGCTTCCAATATTTTGTTGTGTACTACTCGAATTCAATCGACTATTGCAATCCGATATTTAATAGATACATTCCATTCGTTCCTGGCAAACATAGAAAGAAAATGAAACAAAAAAGTTCAATATGAAACAAATTTATTAATTAAATATTTAAATTGGAATTTATAACTTGAAAAATGAGCTGATGCCGACAGCCTCACCCCCTGTTAGGTTGGGTTAAATACGCTTGGTGAAACGTGGGCATTTGCTTAGCAAGTGCTTCTGCCTACCCGCTTTGGGATTAAAACGCGTGAAGTGTGTATAAATATAAGACCACTATTTATTCAACACTAATTTGAACATAAGACCTTAACCTTACGTATAATAAAATATAACCAATATCAAGACTAGGATAATTTTGCGCGTGAAAGCTGAAAATGCAATGTGATATGTGGCAATTCCTATGTTTATCACTTTCTTGATTCATTTTAACTTTGTGTTTATGCTTAGACGGGCCCGTTGGTGTAGTGGTTAGCATGTCTGCATCTAATTCGTCAGGTCGTGGGTGCGATTCCCACAGCTGACAGGTATTTAGGTGATGAGCTTTTAAGTACTTGTTGGATGTGTCTGGGTGTTTTATTTATTTATTTATTTTATCTCGTTCTCTGAATTCCATAATACAAGTGCTACTTAACATGGGATGAAGGCAATGTGTGTGTGTTGTATAATATTTATAAAAAATATATTTATTATGTGTGATAACATCCAGTAAAAACGGACTCGATTATCTCCAATTGAGTGTCAAACTATTGTCTCCGTGTTGCGCCGACCCCACCTAGTGTAGGATAAGGGCAGGAAAATGATGATGAGTGGCAAACTATTTAGCCAAAGCTAAAATTTCCTTGCAGCACTACAGACCGTTCACAGTTAGTTTACCTTTGTTGTAACATTATACAACATAATTTTAAAGAAATAAGAACAGATTTCAACCAGTGCTAGTAGCCCGCCTTTACGATTTTTTAAAGCCCCTATCGATAAATCAGATTATCAGATTGCTATCATCAAACCCTGATTTCCGTATTATGGGACCACCTTGAAAATATTTTCTTTCCAACAAAAATAAACATCAAAATAGATTGATAAATGTTCAAATTATCCGCGAACAATATTAAAAAAAAGTGCGGTCGAATTGAGAAAGACTCCTTTTTTTAAAGTCGCTAGAATGTTATTCAGCCAGAGGGAAAATAACTGTATAAGGTTTGTATATAAGTTGCCTCACCAATGAGTTTTTTTTTTTTTTTTTAAATAAGCTTGGTTATTGGCCGCCGGAGAACCGGGATTACACAAGCCAATTAATAATATGGTCGGATCACTAGAAAATTTTGAAGTCAAGATAATTCCAATGTACTTGGCTGACGGCCCGTACATTGGACTAATTTACTCCTTAAAAGGGAACCAAAAAGCTAAAACAAAAATAATAATAATATATATAAATATGCCGGGACATTTTTACACACGGTCACCTGACCCCAAACTAGGATACCCTGTGCTATGGGTGCCAGAGACTGATATACTTACATAAATACTTTTTTTTAAATACATACATAGATAAATAAAACATCCAGCCGCACACAACGAATATCTCAGCTCATCACTAAAGCATTATGTCCGTGGCGGGAATCGAACCCGCGACCGTCGTTCTAGAGGCAGATGTCCTGACCACTAGTCCATGCCGGCCGTCGATAATAGCTAGCATAGCTACTAGTAAATACCCAGATCCGTTATTAAACCACCTCTGTCACCAACAGCGACAAGCGTTGAGTTGTAGACACTTGACTGTACAGACAAGTATATTTATGTTTATATATATAATAATATGAAGTTTGTTTGTTGTGTAAACGCGACCCACATACACAATAATTACTTAAACAATAACTGTCAAACAACAACAGCAACGAAGCCTCATTTTCGGCACAGAAACAATAATGGAAAAGCGGCCGCTAATCTGTTAGTAACCATACTAAAATGACCTTTATTACTTAACAATTAATACATTAAACTAGATCAAACAATTGTAAAAGATGCTAAGCTCAGCTTGTCTACAATTGTACAGTCAAATGTATTCGTTTCATTACAAGTAGAAAAATTCATGTGAAAACTCAATGACAGCTTTGTGTTCTTTAATAAGTTCGGCGTCCTTGTCCAAACATAAATTACCTTGAAGACATGCTATTTCCTGAGTCCCTTTTCGGTTTGCGTCCACTTTCATAGAGCGTACCGCCAGGATGTGGAACGACTTGCCGGAGTCTGTATTTCCTGCGCAGTATAGTTTGAAGGTCTTCAAGTCGCGGGTGAATAGGCACCTGCTGAACAAGTGTGCTCCATCGTAGACCACATCGCTGCTTAACATCAGGCAGGATGCTGGTGAAACGCTTGGTCATAGTGATTAAAAAAAAGCCTAATAATTGGTGTTTCAATAGACCAACAGTACCACGTGTAAACACGTTATATTTGTTCAATCGAAGTGACAAACTCTTCATCTCTAGTTATATTTACTAATTTTACCTTTATACCATTGCTTCAACGTTAAGGCGTATGCAGAAAGAAACAAAGAAATCCAGTCGGCACAACAATGCTGCATACTTTATTACAAAACCGAATAAATAGTTAATAGAAAGGTAAAGTCTACTATTCAAAGAAACTCATACGTTGTTTCAGATAAAGAGTAGACCACTGTACTTATACGTCCCTCCCCTCTTGACTTACCTCACCCCGCTACGCCCGAGTGAGGTAAAGTAGGACGTCTCAACGTGCCCAACTAACGAACTTGCCTGGCACACAGCCCGTGAATTAATGTATACCTAATTTAGTGGCTAAATTGATACCCCTGTATAACGTACTACCATCTTCCACCTACTCGACCTACTTCATGTCTATGTGTGTTTGTGTATGTAATGGTTTGTTTACATTAGACAGGTTGTGGTTTTAATAATTATAAAGCTGTTAAGTAAAGAAACAATGTCGTATTTTACGTTTAATTAATTGGGATTAGGAGTAAAGATTGTTATATTTACTGTAGGTGATTGATGTTGATGTGATGACAAATGAATAAATATGCTATCTTCTAATATGTAAAATGTACGATTATTTTGATAATTAGGTGGGCAGGTGTGCAGATAGATTTGGAGATATGTGAAAGGGCCTTCAGTAGTTTGAGACTGAGGTTGTCCAAAAGGCAGACCCAAGCAGAGTCATAAGCGGCGACTATGGGGCAGGTCTTCTTACCTCACTCGCCTATAACGACTGGACGGATTTTCATGGTTTTATTGGCTGTATCTAAACATGAATAGTATCTAATAAATATTTCATTATTTTCCTAAGCGAACGATCATACGGAAACATGTTAAACATTACAGTGAAACTACGGTAAGAATTTTCAGGTAGGTTTTAATGTAGAGTAGGTACTCTAACCTAGTCCGCATTCTGAAACTGCGCTAACCACTACCGAAATAAGATTTATGCTTTGCCTGACAAGTATCAAAAAGAGACAAATTTTATTGTTTGATTATTTACTAGGTGCTTTACTCTTAACTCACACGGACACTTTGGCGCATGCTTGCTTTCTGGTTAAGCCCCAGCTTGTGCAATGTACAATAAGCCTTTATCGACACACTATGGTTTTCTTAGTAATAATATGTAAATTGTGTTACAATATTTAGTTTATTTATATATTTATTAATCTCTCCTCACTTATGAGTGCTGGCAGAATACCAGCGTCACGGGCAACCGTGGCAATATGCTGAGTCGGCGTCTCTTTTTTGCTGACAGACACAGGAACGATAGATAGGAAATGCTGCATTTAACATGTACTGTATGTGTAATCCATTGTACTGAATTATTGTTTGTGTGTTTTTTGGCAAAAATAAATGAATGTCTATGTCTATGTCTATTTTTCTTTCACAATACGCACTTTCACGTACGCACGTCGTACAGAACACAAGCACCTGTTTACCCACTATGACCGTGTAGCGTAAGACAATATTCCATTTCTGGATCACAATAGCCTTGTAGCCATGGTTACCTATTGCCGATTAATTAATTCGTATATAGCATTACATGTGTAGGTATTTCCAATAATGCTCTATAATTATAATGTTTACGTGGATCGCATTACTGTGATTACAATAATATTATATATACAGGTATATTATGGCGTATTTGTATAATTTCATGGTATGAATTGGCCAAGCGCCTTTGTGACGCAATAGTCATGTAAACACGGTGTTATTCCTAGTGAATGTAATTAATGTAGTTCAGTGGTACAGAGGGAGTGGTATAAATTATATTTTCTGAGGTTCTAGTTACTTCGTCTCCGAACGTTCTGCCACACATTAGCTACAGATGTCAGCCTATTACCTGTAGTCTAAACGCCATATGCGCACTATTAAGGGAAGGTTTATGCTCTATCAGACTCTAATGGTACATGCCAAAAAGAGACAAATGCGCCCCAAGAATATCTTGGGCAATTTTTCTTTAACAGTATGAGACTATGTATGGAAAATGTGTTCTTAATAAAAAATGTAACAACGTCTGTATAACGTCCTAAATGTTTTTGCTTACGTTACTACGCGTTATGATTGTACAAGACAAACATTCCAGTGCGAGTAAATCCGCAAGCCGTCCACTAGCGATGAATAAAACACAGTTCCCATTCGAAAAACAAGAGCACATTATACGGGCTGATTTGTATTCAAATATTGTGTGTTTATGTGTGTGTGGATATAAGGACAAACTGAGCAACACATGCTAAGAATTTACCTATGAGCTTTCGCTACTAGATTTTTACATGGAAACAAAGGTCACATTGAATCGCTGTAGCATAATGCCGGTGTATAACATTAAACAGGGTGTTTGTAATTTGGAACGTTATAAACGCACGCTTTGATGTCAGGGGTGTTTAATTAAAATGATGGATGGAAGTTTTGTGCTTAAATATTGTACTGTTGGGGTGAGAAAAAAGGGCCTATCGTCTGAAAAAGGTTTACACGTCAACGATTTAAATAGGTGTAATTTTATTTATTGTTGCCTGCATGATTATGTTGTTTTTGTAATCATGTGGTGGAAACGCCAATGAACTTTTTTTACACACAACGTACATATGTACATAGTTTGATATTATTAAAGCGAGGTTTGACTTCGTTGTCCTAAAATCTTGCTCAGAACTGTCTCTTTGTGTATGGAATCTGATAACACTGGCAACTGAAACAAGGACTAAGAAATAAGATTTGTATGGAGACAAGAAATTCAGCGCCATGAAAATAAGCGGAATATGGCAAGCAGACGTGTAAGTCTCCAGAGAATGGCTCGAATGCCGAGGAACAGGTAGGTTTCAGTATACAGCTCAACTTGTCTTGATTTAAGTATTTATGCGACATATCAAGGAGGATTTAGGTCTGATGATTCTTCTTATCAATATTCTTGGGTAAACAATTTATTATCCGTAGTGTTACCCTACTGAGGTCTTAAGGAGATGATAAATTACTGTTTATAATCGTTTGAATTTCTCTACGCCCCACGAACTTATTAGCGAAGCAAACAATCAAAAATCCCAGTTCCACTAGAAATCATGTACAAATCTAATTACCCAGGTAAATTGATCTTCAACAGACTCGCTCCTGCATTATGTATGAGATGCCTTACAGCTGCGCCGAATAAAAAATGGACCGTATTCTCTTAGATATAAAGTTGAGTTTCTTGCGAGAAACAAATCATAGACAGCTACTGTATCTGCGAGGCAAATAGAAGTGGAGCTGATTGTGAATCTCGAGAGTATTTTCTTAAGTTTCATTCGCCATATTTATTACTTCTTAACGAATATTTTGTTTTGATTAATATATTTGACAACAAATATCGTAACAATCGTTGATAAAGTAACAAACGCCAAAAAACAAACACGAAACATTCGCTTCAAACTGAATACATAAAGTTTGATTTTAGGACGATCGATGACTCTATGAAATAAAAACATAAATCTCTCAAAACGTCACTGGCCACTCACGAATCAACATTTTCTTTTTAGCCGAAAAAGAAAAACAAAGTAACAATGTCCAAAACAAACGGACCGGCTCTCGCAAATCAATACAGAACAAACACAAATGGTGACAGTGGAGAACGCGGCAAAAGACCATACATCACGCCCTGGCGCGAGTGAGTGATGACTGGGAGTGAACGAACAATGAACGAGAGTGAGCGGATGCGATTAGTTCAACGGTTCAATGTAACTCTCTATTAAAACCTCAATATTTTTTATTATATGCTCAAACAGTCCCTAAATTAAGTACATTCTTACTTACTTTTGATATTGGCCTTTTCAAATTAAAAAGAAAAAGTATAATTTTAATAAGTAGGTAAAGTTTATAATTTATACTGCCAACATAACTAGATGTGAATGTCATTTTCTTTGACATATTAACCATTATATGATTACTGCGCTTCAACATATCTAATAGCAGGGAATTAGACCGGATCCTTGCCAGTACCGACTTCCGGAGTAGAAAGGGACTTCCCGAGGAATGTAATATATTATCTTGATTTTAAATTCTTTCGAATCGATCGATTCCCTTAGAAATAGGAGAGCAAGATAAGTACCAACGTCACGTTTTATTGGCAACGAGAGTAACAACCTTGACATCCTTTCTACACTGTGATAATGTAGAAGCTTGCGTTCCGTATTATTACAGATGAAACTCACTGGAATACATAAAATGTATTTATTATAAGTTGTCAAATAATTTAGAAGTAGCTATAATTAAGTATGTTTTAAACGTCATATAATTATACAATTATTGAAATTGCTAGAAATATCTCACGGTACCCAACATGCTTTTTCATAAAGGAAATCCAGCTGTCAACCAGCCATGCCCCTACCAAGATTATCGCATGCGGTAAAAATAAAAATATCGGGGCACAGGCACGGGAGAGGACGTCAAGTGAAATTTCAATCTAACGTTATATGTCTTTAGAGATTACTTTACAATGTTAGCTGTTTGTGTCGTTCACATTTTAGTCACGAAGGCGGCACGTCCGCGGGGATCCTCTGTGCCGACGTACATGCACGCACACACACCTCCTGTATTACACTGCATAGGAGAGACGAACTGTTTTTACAAGGATCATCCATTACGCGAGAGTCCACTTTAATTTAGAAGCATTATGTTATTTTTATTTCACTGTAGGTGCACAAAATAGAAACACAGGGTGTCCGAGCGTCGAGCGTGAATATTACTAAGCGAACTATAATTTGTAGGTAGATACAGGCTGTTGTGGTTACTTTTTGTTGTTTTGCATCTGACGTTTTAGTTCTTGCACATTGTGGTCGGGAAAACGTCTGACCTACTTTTTATGTTAATATATACATACTTTATGTACCTACTAACCTGGTATCTTCCTTCTATACTACGGTTTATTTGAAACCATTTGCAATACGTAAGTAACCGCTGCACATGCTGGTCGGTAGAAATGTTCTGTAAACTAATATTTATGTGTATCGATTGAGGATATAGAAGTACCTCTTCGTCATAATCTTACTAATATTATAAATGGGAAAGTGAGTTTGTTTGTTCCGCTTTCACGCCGTAACTACTGAACCGATTGCTCTGAAATTTTGCAGACGTATAGTTAGAAGTCCTGTTTAAATAGTAGGGTACTTTTTATCCCGGAAAAACTTGATATTCCCGAGGGGAAACAAAAATATTCCTTTATACCACAATAGAACCGAAGTCTACGCGGGAACAGCCGCGAGCGAAAAGCTAGTGTTATATAAATATAAGCGAATTATAGTGAATTCATAATATACAGTTTTTTTTAGCGTTCGACCAAGTCTAGATTATCTGTGATTTATCCCGTCGAATGATAAAGCAATGTGACGAAGATCGCAATTGTTGTAAGTTTCAAGTGGTACCAAGCGGGTGACTTGTACCGAAACAGTTTGTGAAGAGCAATAAATCGACTCTCCCTAGACGACGGACTACTCCTACAACAATAACTTGCAGAATTCATTTCATAGGTGGATATAATTTCAGGAGTAAATGTGTTGTTTTACGGTCTAAATAGTCTGCTTTTGATTATGTTACTAATAACAAAAGTTCATATAGCAAGACTTTGTTTTGTTGGTAATACTATATGACAGAAAGGAACAACTACTAATAAGTTACTCATTGTATAAAGTGTAATTTAGTAAAAAGGTTGTCATTTAAAATAATAACTGCCGTGCTTTGTACGATAAACATGTTACCGTGCGTCTACCTACGATGCGGTTTTTTTGTAAAAGACAGTGTAATGCATAATATTTATTTATTTATTTAATACTTTATTGCAACATAAATGTACAAAAGGCGGACTTAATACCAATGTATTATCTACCAGTCGACCCCACAGCATGGGAAGGAGTAGTTGCGGGTAAGTATTAATATAACAATAGGACATGGTATAGATAATATAAAGAACAATAGCGAAGAAGATACATTCTTTCGCACGTTATAAAAACTTGCGTTATTTTTATTACACAAAAAGTGTCATCAAAATTACTAGACTACTTTTCTGACCAACTGTACATGGACAAATTTAGCTCATAACATCCCTACCTGTACCTACGTAAACAAATGAGGGAACACATCATATCTCATGCCAACCGTAAGGTAGCATTCTGTATACGAGGCAAATTGCCCGGCTGAGACAGTAATTTATTCTTAGTACAGTCGACTGCGTAAGGAAACTATAACTATCGCAAACTACCTCGATTTATTGTACCTTAATGTTCAAAGTAAGTACATTAGTTTGACATTTTAAACTATATTATACGGTGCCTTTAATACAATATTATAGGTACATCTAACTGTACATCTGCACAACATATCTACCCGAATTTGTAAAAAGTTTTAAACATCACTAGATATTGATTTGATCTTGCCATGTAACTTTTTTTTGTAACCGGTTGTACAAAAAGAATTTCGGTGATTTTCTCGTTAATTAGCTACAAATAAAAAAAATTCGTCCGCCTATGTAACATGGTGTAGATAAAGATTTTTTTCAAAATTCAAAAATCCTGAGACCTCAATTTAAAAATTCCGTTTCCTAAATTTTTTATATTCATCAGAAATATATATTTATTATGATTCGCAGTCATATATTTTTTGAGAAAATTAATAAAATGTGAAACAGCATCTCAGACGCGAAATACGACTGTAAGAAAAAAGGTCCTTGCTATTTTTTTCTAATTTGGCTTAGTCAATCAGTAAGTCACTCAGAAAAAAAAACAAACGCCAGTTTTGTTTACAAAATATGAAAAGTTCATTGGAAATATTTTCTATTGAAAAGAAACTATTTCTATAAGTATATTATTTTAAATTCTCGCATTAAGATAATAGTGATATGTAGGCATGTGACCTTTAGTGAAATACCCGGAATGATATTGTTAATTACATGCCGAAATTGTTTTCTAACTCACTTATACAACACTGCGTATCGCATCCTGGTTATTGGACGTCCTTATAGGTATTTTACTATACTCATCTCTCATTAACTTTTTGATGTTTAGGCAAACATACATTTTATTTAAACATGAAGAGCGACCATACATTTTATAAAAATCTCAAATTTTATGTTTTTGTGCGGCAGCTATGTTATTATCATCAAAGTATTTTTTTTTGTAGGTAGGTCCTCAATGAGATAAGCACAGACGAATAAGTATTTCAGCCGTACTAACTGTTTAGGCCTTATAGAAAAATGCTATTTCCATAATGAAAATGAAAACTTTAACGCAGAGCGAAAAGAAAGAATACGGTAAAGAATTTTTTTTTTAATCACTATGAACAAGCGTTTGACCACCATCCTGCCTGATGTTAAGCAGCGATGTGGTCTACGATGGACCACACTTGTTCAGTAGTTACCTATTCACCCGCGACTTGAAGACCTTCAAACTATACTGCGCAGGAAACACAGACTCCGGCAAGTCGTTCCACATCCGGACGAATATCGTTTTTTTGTGTATTTTCAGTAATAAAAACAACACCAACCTATATAATATAATACTACCTATAATAATACCTATATAATATTAATTAAGAACATTTTTTTTACTTATTATTGCACATTCACTGTCACATTAAAGAAGAAAGACAAATAATTTTAGACAAACACTCTGTAATAATTTTTAATCTAATAAATAACAATAAATTAAATATATTTGTCTTACGTCAACGGGTGGAAAGTGTCCCCGAAAGGGTTGGTTAAGGAAGTACACAGCGTTCAATCTTTACTCGTTTCAGATAAATCCGACCGAAAGACCGGACGGACAACCGAGTGAGAGATCTGTTTTTTGCCTCGTGCATTAGGGAACCTTGAAAACGGTATTTGGAAGGGTAACGAACGGTGCATCTATCTATATTAAAGATGTTGCATTTTTTATGAAAGAAAGTTGAGCCACGAAAACAATTTATCCTTATAAAAAAAATCTCTGAATTCAAAGTTCATATTGTTTTAGAAGCAATAATAAAATAGTAATTATTTCTATGTAAAACTACTACTCAGAACAATTTTGGTACGACAAACAGTGCTATTTTACAACGAAATCTCTTTGTACGTTTTTCTTTACTTCACCTTCCCAAATAATCAACTACCTACAATAGCGGTTCAAACTTAAGTTATGAACAACAATAAAATACAACTCCCTTGGATGACTCCTTTGACTATAGACATTTTAGACAAAATGGTTCGGTAAGAAAATTTGGTTTTGGTTGCGGTATGCATGTGATTGTAATGGAAGTATAATGAAATCGCGGGGCATGCTACATTGCAAGTGTACCTACTTCCTATACTCGTAAATCATAGTAAACGCTACGACACAGCGTACCAACAACGTTCTGCGAGTTAGTTGATCATTGTCGCACACAAATGGGTGCGCCAATTCATCACTTCCGGCGAGACAATCGGATACTGCAACTGTGCTGGGGACAACGTCGCCGGGTGTGTCGCACACACTCGTGACTCGTCGCTGGACACGTTTGTGTGTGCCGCAGGTATTATTGTCAAAGCTGGGATGTTGATTTTACATTATTATACAGGGTGGGGCCTGCAACATTTTCACTTGTCCATATCGTAATAGTGTTCAGAATATGATTAAAAAAATGGCCACCCTTAAAAAATAAAAAACACTATTGACCGTTCTTTTTTTTCAAAACGTTCTTCAATGACACTTAGTTCATATTACAATAACATCGCAATATTGAATATGGTTATTAACAAAACTCGATTTATTCCGAAACAACGCACTTTGAAGTCCGGTACTTCAAACTAATTTAAAGGGGTCGAAATAATCTACACTAGAAGTTTTTGCTCGTGTTTAAAAATAAATTCCTACTTCACTTGGACACGGCACCACAAGTGACAACGCGAACCTGTACCGACTTCTTTATTTCTGCTTCTGATGTGTTTGTTATTTCCTGAAGAAGATGAACTACTGTACTGTACGTTTTTTTCAAATACTGGATTCAATATACATATTTAATAAGATTCTTATGAAGAAAATAAAAACGATTTTAATAAACAACGTTCGTCGAGTCAAAAGAAATTGGTACTATTTGCATTCCCAGCGTATTCCCAGCAGCGTAGTAATTTCATCGCCACGGCACAAATGTAATGCAAATTAAACGCAATTTATATTATTATGATCAATATTGAATACATTAATGTCGAAAAGTTGTGGGTCAATATAACAAGCATTTAACATTATCGACAATGTGAATATTTCAACAACCTGAACTAGGTAATATTGTTTCATATTGTGATTTATGGCTTTATAAAAAGCGCCTAGCCCTTACAGTATCGCGGTAGGAGGAAATCAATAAAAATTGCGAGAGAAAATCGCGATTCTCTCCTTACAACCTATGATTCGGGATATTTCTTTTATACAATATTTCCACGTCGTTTCTCCCTTACAGTTACGTGACAAGAATTCTCCAGAACGTTCTACGCGGAGACAGACAAGTTCACCGAACACTGTGTATTTTAACTTGAGCTGCATTGCCATTGCTTTTCCTCAATGAAGAGGGCAGCTGATAGTGGTACGAGAGGGATCTTAAATCCCCAAGAGTACCTGTACCTGTACGTCTTCTAATGTAAGGAGCGAAACAGTCAGTTTGTTTGTTGAAAACACTTTTAGACGGTGGAAAGGTATTAAACGTAGTTTTACCGTTTGTATAGTTTATTGCCTAGTCGATATGAATGATTTTAATGATATTAGTGATCATTAAACACATCAGGTAGCGAACCCATCACCCTTATATCTAGAGTGTACATGCTGTGGTTTCCACACGAAGGTAAAAATAAAATCTTATAGTTCACGACCTATTTGCTTAATTCCAACCTGGCCACCATACCTATTCAAGAATTTGTTTTATACATATTAAGATCTTATACCAATGATCTGCTATATCGAAAAAAAAAATTGAAGTCAGACGAATCCAAAGACAACAAGTTGTGTTATTATTTTTTTGTCGAACTCGAAGTGTGGTTCCCTCCTTCGCACCGTTTGACGTTTAGATGTGGCGCGACTAACGACTGCTACTATGAGCCGTCTTGCGAATGAAGGTAGCTGGCTTTTATATACAGACGGGGTAAATTGGGGGAAGATGACGTGAGGCGTGAAAAAACAATATGACAAGGGTTACCTTGAAGGGGGAATGCGGATAATTCCGCCATGATGGTATTCTTTTTTTTAAACGATTGACTGTTGTCATGAAAATAACTTTTTTTTATGAAATTGGTTAGAAGTTTTAGTAGATTTGTGAATGGAATTGAGTTGAAAGTTTACGTTACTATTGTACGTACGTGATATATTTTTGTATTACACAACAACAAGAACCTCTATTTACTGCGTTCTGGTATTAAAGAGCACGAGTACATTTTTATCTTGTATTTAAAGGAATCTAAAAAGACAACGTCTTCCGAAAACAAATTCCTCAATATTTATCATTACATGTCCAAAAAGGTAAAATTCTCCATCCAAGTTTAGTAAGAATGAAATAGGCACTAAAACCGTACTCATAAGACCTTTTACCCTTTGAATAATAAAGTGATAGGTAGCGTAGTTAAAAACCGTTAACCCTTGGTAGTCCTCCTAGTTACCTATATATAGTCTTCAATAGACCTCGCAAATATGCCAATAAAACAAAATTGTACCCTATCTCCCAACCCTTCGCCCCTCATTGCCAAACTATTGAATCGAAGGCGGAATTTATAAAGGGCCGATACCTTTTATCTTGAGGCAAGTTACGGCTAAAAGAGACACATTGCTTTGGTGATATTGGTTTCCGCTTTTGACAATTACACATAGTTAAGTTAGAGTACGATTGGAATAGTATCTAAAATGAAGATCCTCAAGTGTTCCTTGTTTTCATCTAACCTCATTTCTGTTTGGACAGATTTGTGGTTTTCTCATGAATTCCACTGTCTGAACTAAACGATATATTTAATTGGGACCAAACGGGAAATACCAGCTTTCAAATAAAAAATAATCAATAATTAACATGTATTTTTTTAATAATGTGTATTAATATTTACATACTGTATTTTCTTCATGGTGTATGTATGTATACACGATGATAAACGTTTATATTATTTTTTATCCCTGCTCTGAGTTGCAGCCCCTCTGCGCAACGACGACGGTAAGATTCGACGAACGTCAATACTTGGTTCTCTTCTTGTTATTTATGACTCTACTTATGGCAAAAATCAATAGTACGACAATTGCTCAGAAACAGACTCATATCTATCTCTCTATACGTATATACTAAAAGTGAGTATGTCAAAAACTTCCAAATAACACATTACCCGGCTACAAAGCCAAATATAAGTGATAATTGGTATTACTATATGCTACAGTATTGAGACCTTGCCAGTCTAGCATACTCTTAGATGATAGAGTCTAAATTACTTTGGCTGACTAGGAATATGAAACGACAACCCGCTAAACTGTAACCATAATAAATTGACCTATAGTTCGTAAGTAAACGTACGCAATAACAGTTCAGGTGAAAGTCTAACAGATCAGTAAGTCTTCGAGTTCACCTCTCCCCAATCCGGAAGTAGGAACTTCAGCCGAGGTCAACAGGCGCACATCCATCAAGAGTCTAGTCAGCGACTCGCGTTAAAGGGGGAGGTGGTGGTGACGAGGGCCCATCAATTCTTTTTTCATTCGTTCATTTTTGATGCGTGCATTTTGTACATAATACTTTTTTAACGACCTCCGTACGAAGCATAGATGAAACGAACAGTTTTATACTTTTGTTTTTTTATTGTGTTCATCCGAATCCGGGAGGTAAAATATGAAAATACTTTTTTTTGTGTTGAATAATACTAGTGTATAAAGTTTTCATATTTTTGTACGTAACTACGAGTTTTTTTTTATTGCTTTGTGCAACATTTGTAATTGGATTTATTGCTACCTGAATCTCATGAATGTTTGTATGGGGCTTGTTAAACAATACTGCACTTTCATGAATAAACACTACACAAAGAAGTTTAGGGTTATAGGGTAAAACACTTTGGGAATTAGTGGAAGATTTAGATTCTGCTTACGGTCAGTTCTAAAGCTCATTTTTATTTAAAATGCTTACTTACTAAAAGTGTACACTTCTAGAAATGTTTTTCAGTGATTGATATTGATGTGGATTCCCAAGCTACAGGCTAATACAAACGTGCGCCACACATCAATAAGATCGAGACTAGACATTTGCGAGCTGTCACGCCGAAAAATATAGCCTCTACTCCCTCGGAATAAGAGTTGCTCGACGGCGTAAGACAGTTATAAATCTCTTGGGACGACAAGGGGGCAAATAAGGCGCCGATTGGTTTTGACCCATGCCTCACTGGTTAACGAGTGTTCTTCGCCGCAGATAGTGTTGAATACTATAGAGGTTGGTCCCTGGTTTCCCAATCATTCCAAAACTAGCGGAAACTTGATCATCCATCGGATTACGGCAGTCAGGAAGCGTTTGTCGTACTTCAATCAGCATTTTATCACGGTACCCATTACGTTCGCAGATTGGAATTTGTGCCTAAGGAGTGAC
Organism: Conopomorpha cramerella; assembly: GCA_012932125.1. Taxonomy (NCBI): domain Eukaryota; kingdom Metazoa; phylum Arthropoda; class Insecta; order Lepidoptera; family Gracillariidae; genus Conopomorpha; species Conopomorpha cramerella. Next base: position 19,418 of record SJJU01000753.1, on the reverse strand, counting down.
ATCGGAAATACACAAAATATAAGCCCAAAAACGTTGAGTCATACAAATTTTCTGACCAAATTTTTGTTATACCCTACGTAAAAAAAATAATAAGTCGCTTTTTATTTTTTAATGAAACGCGCACAGACAATGATAAACAATAAAGGCCAATATTGTTCACCGGGTATATAGGCGCGAATATCGTCGAGTAAAATAACAAAGGTAAGCTGGAGCTTGTCTTTGATCATATTCGCGCCTATATACCCGGTGAACAATATTGAGTCGCTATTTTCGTTAACTCATAAACACAATGGAGTTGGTGATCAGTTTTTACATATTCTGCAAGCATAAATCACGCCTGTCTTCCAGAGGGGTACGCAGAGACAATCAATCTCCACTCGCTACTGTCTTGATATACGTCATTTGCTAAGTCACATTCATTAATCTATTCATACGTGCACGTCGGATTAAGGTGCTCCTTACTATGCCTTTCCGTAGCACATCGTTGATCTGATGAGAACAGATTTTTTAGGCCCCTTATTCAAAAGCAAGGTTTTTATATACCTACCTTATTTAAAAGCATAAGAATATGAATACGAAAGAAAATATGCAAGAATCTCTCGGGATGAAACTAACCAAGTTACGTCTTTCCCTATGACCTCTTTACACCCAGTAAAGTATGTTATTCACAGATAAAGTATCTTTAGTAAGGGAATAGGAAATTCAAGGTTTACAACCTAAACAATAACGTTTTACGTAGGCAACACAAACCGCGCGCCGAGTCAACGCCGCAATGTGAATGAGTCATAAAACGCGAATGAAATACTGCGTCGTTTTCGAAAATAAACTGTTTGCCATCAACATATAAATTGTAAATCACGTGGAATACTTTGAAAATGGCTTCAATAAGAGTATTTCGGAGAGTTTTTGAAGCATTCGAAGTAAAACAGCAACCTTATTATTGATTCAAATCATCTTCGCCAACATATTATTGTTTAGTGATAAATCTAATGGAAAATTAGGTACCTACACCAAAGTACTAATAACATAAGCTAAGCTGTATTACATGTTTATGTACCTATTGCAGTGATTCGGTGTGGATATCAGTGGTTTTGCAACTTACCGTACCTATTGAACAGATCTAATACTTTTTTTTATGGATATTGTTTCTTATTTGTTACGCCTCTTCCCACGTACCCGTGCATATATCATCGAATTGGGAATGTAATGTCATCGGTGGAGGCCCAATGATTGCTTGTTACCAACCATTTTTTTTGTGTTTTGTTTTTCCTTATAGTAGTTATGTCTATAATACGCATCGGAGTTCGTTCCTGCGTTTGATTTTTCTGCCAATGTTCACTTCATAACCAATGCTCCCTGAAGCATAAAATTTTACATTATGCAAGTTTGTTATCTATCACGTAGGAGAGTGTAGGGGAAACCAGGAAAACGTACAGAGTTACTTTTTTCATGATATTTTTTTGCTTTTTGTTTGGATTTCCTTATTATGCAAAGTAGGGTGAGAGAGATTAAATTTTAATTTTGTGGAACACTTTACCGACAAAACACGGCTGTGATTATTCTATTTAAGGCAAAATTTCTGACCAATTTGTGACGATGAGCTCTTTTAGAACTGCTATACATACTCACGCCCGCTTTCCGCTATAATCAATCAAAAGATTTTCATGACAAAGCAAAGTGTCAAAAAATACTGACAGTTGACGACAGTGATAATAATAATTATATTTAATTTAGGTATTGTGCCTCTGCCTACACATCTTTGGGATTAAAAGACGCGTAGTGCGCGTAATCTAAGTTGGTTTTACAAAAATACATTGTACAAATATGTAAAGTGAGTACCATTTCTGCTTTCCTACTTCCTAATAAAGGGTTAACCGCTGTGGACTTAAAATAAGTACTGGGCTATTCCAGTTAAAAGCATGTACCAAGATATGACAGACTGACGAAGAAATTGCGTCAGTTAATAAAATGCACTAATTGATACTACGGGGAAATAAGGTATCGTCAAGATTTCTAAGAACGATGAATGAGAGACTGGTCGTGATTCACCTTCCTATGCTATAGTGCCATCTATTGTCGTTTTCTTGAAACTAGGAATACTCTCGTTATCGAGCGGAACTGATGGGGCGGTATCTTGATCACACAATGGTTTAAATAGATTGTGTATGTACACACATCAAAAGTGTCTAGGGATCAAGTACATTTTAGAAGATTGCAATCAAGAATATATTTTACAAAAACTGAATTCATTCACAATTTATTCTAAATGTGGTGATTAGTCATTGATACAGGCATGGGGAATTAGGTAGGAGACCAATCCTGAAGATTACATTTGATTTAAATAAATTAGATTTTTTAGAGCTAAAAATGTTCTTGATCCCTAGACACTGTTGGTGTGTGTAGATTAAATACCCGGTTCTATGAATAGAGCTTTAGTAAATACGTGTATTTCAACAGAACAATATATCGGGAGGGAATCTGATCATGTAAAGGTTTCTAGACTTCGTAATGGATGTAATACTAGCAACTGCCAAATAAAACCTGAGGTCCCCGAATATCGCTTAGATCGAAATTATCACTATTATTTATAGTATATTTTTTAAAATAAGGTACTTAAATAATTATTAACTATCCCGGGAAATTTCACACACGTTCATCGGACTTGTAATTACACCTAGCGCGCTTTTACAGTAGGTCAACTAGGAGAACGCCTATGTCCAGCAGTGGACAAGTATGGGCTGACGATGATGAAGATGATGAACCAGGAGAACGGGAAAACGTGATCCATACCAGGTGGATATTCCATTTACGCGAACCCAACGGATTACATCTACTTTCATAGTGCGAACCGCCAGGATGTGGAATTACTTGCCGGAGTCTGTGTTTCCTGCGCAGTATAGTCTGGAGGTATTCAAGTAACGAGTAAATAGGTACCTAATGAACAAGTGTGCTCCATCGTAGATTACATTTCTGTTTAACATTAGGCAGGATGGTAGACAACCGCTTTTTTAAACTGTGTGTGTTTAAAAACACACACAGTTAAAACCGTCTGAATGTGTTCACACAACAAGTGCGTCAAATCAGCAGCTTTATTAGAAAGCAACGTTTTCTTAGTAACCAACAAGTTCCTTACGAAAGCACACCGCAGACCAATCAGAAGACAATTCACACGACTAGGCGCTGTACACACAGTGAAGTTTAAACAACTACCGAGCTCAGTAATAAGCGAACAGACGCAACCACTAAGTAGGGATGAGTAAATTACATAAAGCTCAAGTCAAACAAAGTGGAAACTCCCGTCGTCGTTTGAATGAAGCTTAATTACTATTAAAACATTATGGGACAAAATAATAGGTTAAGTTGCCAGTGGTTTTGTATGAATACATTTTCTGGCGGTGTTGTAATATTAATCTTAGCCTCTTACATTGTTTTAAAGCCACTTGATCCTCGTTGACACAACAAATATAAAGTAACCATAGTTTGCAATATGAATATACAAGGTAAGTACTAATAGGTACAGGTAATATGTTTTTTGTACTCTCTACAATCTTAATATTAGTCATGCCTTTTATCACATTAGAAAGAGTCATTTCTCATTGGACATAAGCCTCTCCAATTGCACGCCACTGTGATCTGGAGATGGATGGATGATCTGTGCAATTGGAGAGGCTTATGTCCAGCAGTGGACAAGCATGGGCTGACAATGATGATGATGATGGTGATTATTTCTCATTGATGTACATATTGTCTATTGATGAGCCTATTACCACTATAGTTACTACGCAACTTTGTGTTGTAGTTTTCTTAACGATGTTTTAAAAGATTGCAAGGGTAGGTGGTATAAAACAAGTGACCCCTTGGGCACAGTCAAACGCTTTGTCACAAAGTTACAATAGGTAAAAAAGGTAAATATAATAAAATGTTACTGTTGAACTCGTTATAACGATAACATTGTTAAACTCGACTTCAGTACTTTACTTACGAGCAATAAAATCGTACCTGCTGTAGTAAACTGATTCCATTTCATTGCTCGCGAGTGTATACTACTAGTGTTTTATTTATGAAAAAAGTTATAAATCTTTATTATTACTTTAGTTTTGTAACCATTTTACAATTATAAAATGCATAGTTTGGAAATAAATAAAAAAGCACTTCACGTCTTTTATTCTCCAAGCAAGGTAGGTAGGAGCACCGGCTAAACAAAACTCATGGTTGACCAAGCGTATTTAACCCAACGAGACAGGGGTGAACCCATGGCCGTGATTGAGTTTACACACCTTGTAGTATGCGGGTTTTATCACGGTGTTGTCCTTCAACGTATAAGCGGTGGGTAGTTTTTTGATTAAGTTTTTGATTAAGTTGAGATGTTTTCAGTAAAAATGATTCAACCTTTCGATAAAAATAGTCATCATTCAGTTAAAACTCACCGCAAGCACTAATGTCAATTAATTAATATTATTTACTATGCACCCATAGTTGTACACAAAGCGGCCCTTTGTTTGTTAACAGCTGATTAATTTGCAGCTCCATGTCGCTACATATTACTGTCAAATTAATGTTAATTAAAATTTGTTTGCGGAACCGGCCAGTACTGCTAGTGTTGACAGTTTGTAGTATCCCATGGGTAGGCTCTCCTGTTTTAATTCGATGTTGCGAAAATACACAATAGCCGTATTATTGTCAGACGTGATTTTTAATTTTGGAATTCGATTTATTTTTGTAATGGCGGAAAATGAAATGCTATTTATATTTGTAAAATGGTAGTGGAAATAATGTGAGCTCATAATCTGAAAATTGAGTTGGATTGTGTTATATTATTGCTTTAAAATTACAGAAGGATTTCGGGTAGAGGGACTGCTTTCTATGATGGTTGTTACAACTGTACAATAACAGTTCATTAGCTGTTAGGTGAAACATACCTCTATAATATGTATTATTGTTTTGGCAATATACATTATTAATAGTGTTTCTCTGCTATTGTGTGCGTATATTATACATATTTTTATTTCATTTTATTTATTTATTTATTAGAAGGAAGACTTAATTCATTTATTTTAAATTAACAATAACATAACAAATGTAAGCCACGTACAAGTTTTCACTAAAGCCTTTTTAAATGCCGTTGCCATCTGTTTATAAATACCTTTCGGATAGGTACAGAAAACGTCAAAATCTTCGAATTCACGTGCTTTTTTGTTCAGCGCATTGCTTTCTCTTATTATAAAAGAGATTTTGGCTTTAATTAGGCCTTACTACAGGCAAGGTAAAAAACTAGTTTGTGACGTAGATGATGATTTTGTACATGGAAATTTAATAATGAAAGTAGTTTAGGGCAATCAAAAATACTCACATACAATATATACATATGTGTATCAATTATATATATATATATATAAACATATATTATATACATATATTATATATATAAACTCAATAATCACTATATGTACTAAAGAAATCCGCATCAAAATCCGTCGTGTACTTTTTAAGATCTAAGCAAACATAGATAGGGATAGACATCGATTGCAGTGGTGTTGTGGTTTAACACGTTGCGTTGCCCGTTCTCTGAAGACCCACGATTGCTGGTGTATTCTATTTGCCATCACCACACGGCTAGTTTCATTTAAGTTTTAACCGAGTATATCGGACCGATATAATCAAAGATGTGATGATCTTACCCCACACCAAAAACAAGTTAGACAAGTAAATCATAAACATACAAGTTTCATACAACAAACTTTTGGATGTTTTTTTCTCTTTCATGAATAAAATATAGGACATGTTATCCTACGGTAAGGGGATAAACTGCGGATAACACCGCCGCGGTACATTTAGTACATACAGTTAATAGACTTGCAATGAGGACGTCATGAACTCGACTCCGGCTATATCCTAGGCGTGTAGGACCTGACCGAGCTGTACCGCGCGGTGTTACTCTCGTTTTTTTCGTTCCTTCGTCAAGTATCTTTTATTCGTTACAAGCATCTATCCATACAACGTACAACATACGTCTATCCTCTTTATAATATTATAACAAATAATGCATTCATCATCATCATCATCATCATCATCAGCCCATACCTGTCCACTGCTGGACATAGGCCTCTCCAATTGCACGCCACTGTGATCTGCAATAATGCATTAATTTCGACCAAATTTGATTACCATAAAAACGATTCTAGTGAGTTAATCTTAAAAGATACATACAGACATATACTGTCATGGACATTTTTTTAGATCATTTCAAGATGAATAATTCTTTCATACAGTATATGTTTGGTATCTTGAACCGTTTTCGCAGCGCACGCAACGGAAACCCTCAAGGATGAATAATATTCCCCGTTTTATTCACATTTTCCATTATTTCCTCGCTCTTAATAGTTGCAGCGTGATGTTATATAGCCTAAAGCCTTCCTTGATAAATAGTCTATTTATCACAAAAAAAAAACAATTCCAACCAGTAGTTCCTGAGATTAGCGTCTTCAAACAAACTCTTCAGCTTTATAATATTTGTATAGATTTAATTTGAGATATTTTAATTAGAGCCTATGTACGCTATGCAAGGCTCTTATAGTGGAGGCATTAGGTAGAAACCTACATACTATGATGAAGGGGTTTACGGCGATGGTAATACATACCCTATGAAAAATTATGTTACATACCCTTAGTGAACTGTGGCCATTTACTTAATAAGTGCCTCTACTTACTCCGTTTTCAGATAAAAAGGGTTTGGGTATGTTTTTTCTTTTGTCAAAGTGTACCGAGAAGAAAGCTGTGACGTCGACTGTACCGGCGTGCCGTCTCACAAACCGCTGCCGACTTGTGTGATGAATGCGACGCAGTCTTAATGCTCGGGCCCATTACACACTATGATGGATTGCCGGGCCATTATGTACGTATGTACTAACTGACTTTTACAATAGCTATTTGTTATGCGAACCGACTCCGCTGGGTCTGTGTGCGGTGAAGATTTTGTATCTGTGTAAGTGTGTATGTGCGTGTTTAATGTCTCGTGAATATAACTGTATTTGGACTAAAATGTATGACCCTTCGTAAACAAACGTAAAAAGTACCTGTGTACTAAAGATTTTGGTATTTTTGTTTGATTGTATTATTTAATAAAACATTCATAAGGACTCCATTAATTCCACTGTTTTGTTTATCAAAGAAAAATGCAAAAAATGAAATCGTAACGATTTCCGCGTAATTCGTCGATATTAAAAATAACAGGCATCACCAATCTGAGGTCAGACTTAAATATTTATTAATAGTACTGACCCATTTTCACGGCCGGGTTGCTCAGAGCCACGGCGAAGAACCAAAACAGGAGCAGCACAGGCATCTTGTACTCCATGTCTGGTATCACTCTCACACACTCGCAAGGAGTGGTACAATCACAACACTAACTGACAGCAGCAGCGCGTTCCAGAGCACCCGCGCTCAAAAGTTGTGTTTCATTGTTTGTGTCGTAAGGCGGCTGGAGCGTAGTGGCGCACGTCCGCACAGGACGGCGTCTCGCGGGCTACTGGCCTGCAACACTACGCCGTAGTCGCTACGAGCACCGTAGTCGCTGCTACGTGCTACGATATTGATTGATATTTTTTAGTTATGTTTGTATGTTATTATTACATACACTTGATATAAAGTTTTTTTAAATTTAATTACATTTTAGTAGTGGGCGGTTTGCAATGTTAATGTGTAGTTTCAATTTTTAATATTAACTGTACTCGTAAATTTAACTTATAACGTTTCGTTACAAAATGCTTTTTTAGTGAAACACTTTGTACTCTCTTGTATCTAGTGCTTTAGAAGTTTTTTCTTGGCTATAACAAATATCTCTTTATGAGTAACTGTCGAGAATGTTATACAAGCAAGGATTTATTTAACAACTGTTTCTTCAGTTCCAATTTGTTGTTACATTCGCGGTTTTTGTTAGGTATTTTGGGGTGTACTACCTAGGATGCGGAGAATCAGTTAAAATTACAAAGTATTTTGCTTTATTGTGTACTCTTATTTCGGAACAAAGCCTAGGTCTAGCTCGTGAAAGAAAACAGTCCGCACACAAGATAAAATATAACAAGGGTGATACATTTATCTCTCACCAGTAAGTAGTAACTGCCCTGCTCTCCAGACATTAAGTACAATCGACAATTTTGTGTAAAAAATCTAATTAATAAACTCCATTACATTAAATACTTTCATATCTGTAGCTTATTTTTTCATTGGAAATAATGAACAATAACAGCCATTTACCTGCGCAACATATAAACGCAGTAACAATACAATTCGCCTAGTTATCAAAACCGCATAAACATCAAGTATCTAGTTCAAAATCTACACCGGAACATCATCGAGTCAATTCCGTCTATATATTTATGTGTCACCCGCAATCCCCCTCTATGATGACGCGCCGCACAATGACCGCCAATTGAATGCGGGCGAGTCTGTGCCGAACAGTAATGAGAACGGATACACACGCTATACCGAATCATCATTGGTAATGTTCAATGGAAACATACTAGCAATGGCAACGGAATTTAATAAATGACCAAATATTCGATGTACGTGTTTGCTATAAATCATTATAGCCTGAGCTACGCATATGCTACGGCGTAGCACGTAGTTATTTTCGTAGACCGTAGCGTAATTTTGATTCGCAGTGTTGGAAAGTATATGAATTTAATACATTCCTCAACAGTTGATATTTTGTATTTTGTAATGTTAAACGTTTTGCGGAGGTAATTTTTTGTGGTGAAGAAAGAAATACACTTCAGGCCTTTTAATTCCATGGAAATAAAGAATAAATTATTATAATTGGTTTTTCTTTTTTATGCTTTTCGTCTCCTTTTTAAGGGGTAATTAGTCCAATGCACGGTCCGTAGCTGAGTTGGATGATTATTATTATTATTATTCCAAAGCAGAGTAGGCAGAGGTGGTAAACTATTGATAAAATCTTTTTTTAATGAATCGCTGATTTTCAATAAACGATGGATGGATGGATGGATCGATGTTATATCGATGAGACAGCGTTGGAATAATACTCTAAAAGACAGAAGAAAACGCAAAGTCATTGCTTAAATACAAACGGAGGAACCAATTTACTATGAAGCGTACTGTTATAGATTTACAGTGTACGTTACTTCGTGTCAACATATTGTATCGTACATTCTGCCTTCGAATATATCTGTTCTGTTTTAGAAAGGAAAAAGCGCCTTTCAAAGAAACGCCTAGTCATTTTGGTCATTAAAATCCTCTTTCAGCGAAGTGACTCAGTTTACTGCTGTCGAAAATTTATTAAAAAAAGAACACTTTTGCTTTCAAAAAGTTTTGGAGTAGGGTCGAGTGTTGAGCTCATTAAGACATTAATGGCCGGGAACTTGAAATGTATTATTTTTTTGTACAATTACTTATGGTAATTTCGCATACTTTATTTTTTCCTGATAAAGCTGAGTATTTATTTAATTATTTAGAAATTAGAGTATTGGACGTTGATTGACTGACGAGTGATTCTTGTTTATTTGCAGTATCGTGTATTGTTGTTATTTATTACTTTAAGGAACATTGGGATCACAGGAAACAAACAATATAAATACACAAAATAAGTGATTATATTTTATATTATATTGATGTGAAATAACGGGACTTGATTTAAATATGAGTTCGGATGAGTTCGTTCGGAGATGTGCCCTTGAAAGAGCCTTTAAGGTCATTATGTTTATAATTTTGCCCTCTGTGGACATGATCTCTGCAAAGGTCTTAATTGATTGAAAGTAATGTCTGGATTATTCGTTCATAGTTACATAATGCATTACAATAAAGATACTAGAACAAATCTGATCTGAGCGTCTGTGGTCCAGTTGGTCGGATACTTGACTTGTAACCGGGAGGTCCCGGGTTCGAGTCCGGCTACTGGACGTGTACCAATGGGACTCTTTTTCAGAGCCTATGTACGCAACGCAACGCTCGTACGGTGAAGGACAACATCGTGATGAAACCCGCACACCACAAGGTGTGTGAACCCTATAACGGCGATGGGCTCACCCCCTGTCACGTTGGGTTAAATACGCTTGGTGAACCGTGGGTACTTGTGCGTGGGTAAGTGCCTCTGCCTACCCCTCTTTGGGATTAAAGGCGTGAAGTGTATTTTTTAACAAATCTGATTTACAACCTACCGAACACTAAACAACACAAAAATAACACAATATATACAATATTAGCCTTAATAATAAAACTTAGTTATTAAGAGAATATAGTATGTATTTTATTTATTAATGACTGGACAATCAACATGGCAACAGACATCAACACACATGACAATCAAATTGAAACTACACATATACAAAGCTTTATATCATGTTTTGTTTTGCTTTTTAGCGAATATCGTTAGATTTTATTTCTCATACCTCTTTCTGTTAAATAATGCAAACGCAGAACACCCTTCCGAAATCAATACAACGAATAAAAGCCACCCTTGGAAGTGTAGTGGGTGTTGGAAGCGATATGTCGTTATTCTTTATCGCATATATGGAGCAGTAAAATTTTACTGCCACCATTATTTCAAAAAGAGTTTGATTGCTTCTGTCGACTAGTGAAGTGGTGGGTCTAAACATAATAAAAAAATAATATGTAACAAAGCTTCTTTGAGTTCATCAGTTGTGGTACCCCACAACTTACCAGTTTGCAATCTTTTGTTTTTGGTTTTTCGTTTTAAGAGCTGTTTATGCCGCGGATTGTAACAGTGACACTTTAGCAATGCCTAGACTATCATGTATGTACAGAGGTTATAAAGATCGAGTAGATAATTTATTTTTATTCAATAAATTCAATATTAAAATAAACATTGAAACAGAATGTTATCCGCCACAGGCTCCGTCAATATGCTTAAAATGCTTGAGCACAAATAAAGACAAGATACAGGTAGATTAGGAATTACTGTGATAAACGAAATAAAAATGAATGAGTGTGAAATAACGAAATAATAGTTTTAACAAAAAACCGACGTTTTGGTACATTGTTTGTTTTTTTTCTTAATATGATTTTAATACATAACGTTCATGGCATAACGAATTATGTGCATCCAATTAAAGTTGATGTACTTGTATGTCTAATTAATATATACATAAGATTCAAATTATTCCTAACCATTCGATTTTTTACTGTTAAACTTATTTAATATGTACATATAATATATTTAGTATTCAATATTAATTCATTAACAACGTTCATATTTACAATTTCAGTATTTACAATTAAGTACTATAAAAAAAATGTCATCAGTACGAAATCCAAAGAACTGACTGAAATCATTAACATCAGCCTGTATTTAATTTGAACTTAATACCTACGTGAAATTCGAATTACTTCACTCATTTCATTTTATTAAAACCGCTGTAAAAAAAGCAATATCCGTCATCACTATTTCATACAGTTCAACAAATTATTCGCCAGCGGCAATGGTTCGCTACATTCGATTTTTTTTTCCATCTCTTTCTTTTATCCATTTAATGACACGCGTTCTTTATTCGCATGAGAGTGAGCGCGCCCCCGGCGAGGCTCATGAAACGCATATCAGCGACATGACGGAGGCATTTCATATCTGCCTTTGTTATTTGACACTAGCGGCCTTACTACGATATTTTTTTTATTGCATTTAGGCGAGCGTCTGACCGCCATTCCGCCTGGTTAAGCTGCTACGTGGTCTACGATATTTGGCCTACGGAATGAAAAGGACTAGGATAAAGGATTTTTATGTTATTAGATGGAATGAAGATTTTTTGTAATAATACATGAATATAATTTGTCACTGTATATTAATATGGTCGCACCTAACATTTCAAAATTCAAGGTGATAAGTGGTGAGCCTATTGCCGTTATCTAAAGTTCAGTCTACTGGATAATTGAGGTCTTTATTACAAAATGTTTGATATTATGTAAATTCTCATTTTACTTCACTCTGATGTTAACCAACCGACGAAAACAACCCTAAAGCTGAACCAGGACTAAAGATACACCACGCACTATAACAAGTCCATTATAAGTCATACTATTCAGAGCATTTAGTAGGGCACAAGCAGCGCCCGTGCAGGAATCATGATGAGGGTTAAAAACAGGAAGTCCCGTCAAGGCGCTGTCCGTTGAATGATATATGTATGTACCTGCCGACGGGCCGGCTTTCATGAATATTTGAACACTATTCTATGAAAGTGTATGAGAAATTTCTGAATACTGCACAAAACATGGGTCCAACACGTTTATATTTTACCATGAGACAGTTTCGTAAGGAAATACTGTCAACGAGTATAAATAGTTTTCTATTCACGATTATTGCATCACTAGTGGATGCGGCATGAAAAGACAAAGAAAGTTTCTAAGGGCTTCGGAAAACGTAATGTTCAAAGTTTAGCACTTTTGACGTTCCCATCTTTTTAACCCCACCCCACATTGCAGTTCAACGGTCGAGACTGTGAAGTATTTACTTAGAAAAAGTTCGAGGTTCAGATGTCAGCACAGGTTATCGCAACAAGTCGTACAACGGAAGAAACTAGAAAGAATGTTTAGAAGATCGCGGTCGGCAAGGTTTAGGCTACTCTATTATAGAGCGAGAAACCATTTTACGGTTGTATATTTTCAACTGTTTCACTGGTGATGAAGAATATAAAAGTTCACTAGGTATAGTAGTCGGCCAAGAATATGGTTTACCACCCTCAGGTTCAAATTCATATATGAATGTAATTAGATATAAATATACGTTTTTTTACTTGTCGCAATATAACAACTCTAACCTAATCATCAAAACTGATTTTATAATTTTGAAAAATCGTGCTTACTTAATTTTGTCTAAACAGTTGTGGTATTCAAACATCATATTTCATGCACATTGTCCACGTCTTTAATTAAAACAGCAATGCAGGCTCCGGCATCCGGCACGGCCTTACGCTTGATACTCGATCAACCTCGAGATGCAATAAACGTTCTTGCTTCTTTAAGGGTGCTTGCAGACGCTGCGACTTGTAGCACGACATGTCTCAGTGAATTGTGGGTTCGTTTGTTAATCGTTTGTTTGCACATTAGCTATAAGAGTTTTATAAAACGTTTGGCATTTCATATTTTTTCCTTTCAAAAAACCTTCAAACGCGTGTTTGAAGGTTTTTTGGTACATTTATTGTACCTATTACATATGTTTTTTCTTATACTGACCAAATGTTTGTAACCGTTTATTAGCCCTTACCTTGCCACCGAACATATTAAGTAAGAATTTTGCGTGGACTATTTTATTACTTTTAAGATTCACTTGCACAGTAGGCCTGACATGGTATTCACTTTTAGATTAAACATTACCGCATAGCGTATACCTTTTACTGACACGACCGTCAGACCTTCCGAATCTTTAAGACGAAAGCGGTAGTCACCTTAACTATTTCATGATTTCTTTTCTTCTTAACAAATTCATACTTCATAACTAAAACTAGTAACTAGGCAAGCGTGTAAGGCAAGGAAAAGTTCTTCAATCGACATAAATAAAACATAATATTTTTCACTAGACTATCACGAGTATCGGACTTCATAATCAAGACTTCTAATTTCATTGTCATTATCCCATATTCGTCCACTGCTGGACATATGCCTCTTCATTTTGCACACCACTGAGTTTTATTTTCGGTTTCGCGCATCTACATTCTGCCAGCCATCTTGTCATCAGTTCACCTTGTCTGAGGGCGTCCTACACTGATGATTTGGTTCTGTATGTGGATTACTTCGTTTCTGAATCGATCCTTCAGAGAAATCCGACCACACAGCCCTTTGCAAGGCACGATGTGCAACACACTCGTTGAAGACTTTTACCTTCAGGCACACAACATGGTTTGTTCTTAGCAATATTAACTATACAATATATTATTACTAATATGTTTTATCATGATATTACGTCAGGATTGAATAATTTTTCATTACAGTTGCTCTTCCGTAGAATTTAATTTAATCGCGTTGCCTAGTGAGAGTAATCCCTAATTTGAAATAATGGTTTTTACCTGGACATTTAATGAACACTCCTTTCATGTAACGTCGTTTATTGCTCGCTTAATGTCATAGCAATATCTGAAATTGACTTAAAATAGCTATGGCGCTGGCGTTAAACTGAAATTTTTGAAAGCTCAAAAAAGGTTCAAAGAAGATTTTAGTAGAATGTATATTTAATACTAAAGCCAATACTTAATGCCGAAGCAAACAGTTGACATTCCCGCGTTCTCAATAGTCTTACTGAGTAGACTTACCAGTATTCCTATTATGAGATTTCTTCCCAATTGCCTTACTAGTAAAACTACAGGTAAATAAATAATAATCCCACTAGACTTACCATTAAAACAAAATAATAGCATAATCTAGACTTAAATAAATGTGCACTTGAACATGACTAATGATACAACATTTTGCTGGAAATCTTGTCACTTCGTAATCGTCAAAAGATTTTATTATTATTGACGACGGCAAATATAAAATAAATTTTATTAAAAGGGGCAATTTGTATATTGAACGCGACCAGCTTATTCAAAATACCCAGATACAATTGATCAATGGTGACATCAGCGTGGGTCAATTTTTAGAAAAGGTCCGTTGGCATAGACTTAAATACATAGACAGGCCCTTGCCTGTAATAAATTCGTTCCATTTTCCTATAAAACACGACTAGCACCATCTAGTTAATCTGCTACGAACACATACATACATTTGATAAGTCAACACGCAGATGGGACGTTTACAGAAAATAACGACAAGTACGAATCCCATGGAAAAATTGCATGAACAAGTTATTGTAAGCCAAAGATTAAACTAAGTACGTAAATCAGATGGGTTACTAAGATTCACAGATCAAGGGGTACACAAAACAATTTTTTTCCTCATGTAAGCATTAGCATGTGCATGGTGAGTAACGTGCGTGACGTTTCGATACCGCAAGACCTGAGTAACTCGTGGCTGATCGACGATTAGACCATGCTCTTATGAAAGTAGGATACAACCCCTTGTAGTGCAGTTTATGCAATGAAAAACCCTAAAATTATTATTTTTTTATTTTCTCTATTTAATTAGAATTGTTAGGTAGGTAGGTAGGTAGGTACTAAAATGTATAAATTGCGTGGTCTATCTGTTTTTGATATTTCTTACAGTAGTGCTACTGGGAAATTAATGAAATCCGTGAAGTTCTACGAGTAAAGCTAAGAGTAAGAAGACTCTCAATAGCACTACTGGTAAGACTATTCGGTAAAACTACTGGGAACAGAGGAACATTCCCGTTCTGTACACAACGACTTTGAAATGAAAATATTGAATTCGTCATATTAACATCTACAGTGTAGAAGAGCCGAAAATAGCCATAAGAAAAAAGAAAATTTCGTGCTTTTACATTAAACTAAGTGGAAAAAAATCACGGGACGTCCTCTACCATGATACTCTAAATTACACCCTTATCGACATCTAAAAGAGGAAATTTTATCACAAGAAAGCGTTTACGAGACAAAAACGTTACACCCCCTTTTGCAGTCGAATTTCTTGACCCACCTTCCTCGACTTGCTAGTTCACTAAACTGTGACAGTAGCACGCCCTATTTGTTTGGCAGTGACGCGGTTGTGATTAATTAATTAGGGAGCTCACGTCGATCTTCGTTACGGAGCCGCTCTGCCGCCGGAAGAAGTGATGGGGGCTCACACAGACGCTTGTTTGAGATATGAACGTTTCATGGTTAGTGATTTAGAACGATTTTACACCATGCTTTATCGCTTGTATGTTGATTTCGTCTAATGGCGATGCAGATATTGGATTTACTACTCGTTTGGCGGTACGTCTTTGGCCACGCATATTTTTTGCAAGGGACAATGTCTCAAATTTTTTTATAGTCGAAATAGATAGAATTTACAATTAGCAACAAAATAACCTTAGGAATAAGGTACGATATATAATTTTTTATTACCTACGAATACTCGTATAAACAGGATTTTTTTAAAATTCTAGACTAGGTAACAGTATTTAGTTTCGCTTAAAAAGATTATGGAATCAAGATTGGTGGAGTAAATGAGGTGAGTCAATGATTTGTTTTTGAAGATTTTATATAATATTCGTTAAAATTGTTTAACCGTTTGTATTCTTTAGGAGACTTGCCATTAATGGTATTTAAAAGCTAAAGGCAAAATATGCCTACGTTAAAGGCACAACACGGCCCTCCGTTGCTTAGTCAGAAATAGACCTAAATAGATCACTACAACTCTAACAAAACCTGGGAGAAATCCGTGTGGCTGGCGTTGTTACGATTCCTGTAGAACGTTCAAAACTTCAACCAAAGACTAGTAGTACTATGAACTCGTTTAAGATTTTGTTACGTGAATAGAGCTGGAATAAATCTCGGTCCCGTGTTCCCCAAACTCGGCCATCCGAGAGTACAGCTAACGAAATCTCCTGACGAAGGTAGGCTTGCCTTCGGGTGTTGGATATAGACCGCACTAATTTCCTCGTATCCAGCTACTGCTCAGGTTAGTTTAGTTTCCTTTATTTATACCGGCCTTCCACAACTGCCTTGTCCAATTACTGAATATCAACGACCAATTGTGTGCTTTCGTAAAATAAGTATTTTTTTGTATCTTTTTCTGTTTTAAGTAAAATTATTGAAGCGTTTCATAACCTAAATCAAAAGGGCGGAGCCACTGCTGTATGTCAACCACCAAAAATGTTTGTTCACGTCCTTATATTATATGAAGACATTGTTTTGTATTTATTTACTTAATGGTCGTTCCGACATGACATCGGTAGTAAGAAACAAAATAATGATTTTATTTATTCTTATCTGCACAAACTTCCCCGAAAATCCGAGAGAAGAAGGTCACCAGGAAATGTATCTGAGTCATGAAAAGGAATAAATATTCAATTGAATTAATTTAACTGCCAAACTTCTGGCTCACTTTGACTACGAATTAAGATTTATATGTAAACCTATGTTTATGTACCTACCTATATGGATACAATATGGAACTAGTAATTTAGTTTGTAAAAAAATATTTTCCGAAGGGAAACATTCAGCTCCTCACTTACTAGTAACAGTGAGCGTTACATTACAGCCAAGCACTGCGAGTATTTGTTTTATGTCGTATTTTACTTGACGCGCATGCTAGGTCAGGTGTCACCCATAAATGCTCGTATTTATATTAATTTCTATCATCATCAAATAAGATTTTCTTTCTTTCTAAACTTTGTAATATTTGTTTGGCTGAATAATTATTCTATTGAGTACTGTTACGGCTATAAATAGGTCCGTATTATATTAGATACGCTGCGATTGTCAATTGGGTACAATGACATTTCTATTTCCGTTGCCCGATTTTAATTCCAATTCACAATTTTCGTCCACAATGTATACAGAATTGTAGCAGTTAAATTTGTGACATTTAAACATTTTGATGAGAGCGTCTGTGGTTCATTGGTCATACTTTACTTGTGATTTGGGTTCGGGACCAGCTGGATGTGTACCAATGGGATTGTTTTTTCGAGCCGATGTACGCAACGCGACACTCATACGATGAAGGAACACATCGTGATGTAACTCGCACACCACAAGGTGTGTGAACCCTAAAACGGCGATGGGCTCACCCCCTGTCAGGTTGGGTTACGCTTGGTAAATTGGAAGTATTTGCTTAGCAATATATGTATGAAATGTATTATTATTATTTATATTAAACGATTACGTTTCCCGGACCCAACTTTCACTTAAAGCATTTTGTGTTCAAACGTTAGCGAATTTCTATGTAAAAAATATAAAATAGGTAATTGTTTTTTTTTTGGCTTATCATAGGATTTAGCTGGTCTATCATAGACCAATAAATCCTGCTTATCATGGGACCTATTAAATATCTGAATTCCGCCAAAAAACTTGTGTACGGTCGAATTGAGAAACCCCCCTTTTTGACGTCGGTTAAATCCAGAATACACTAACCATGTTGAAGAGAAGAGAATTTCAAAGAGAAGTGATTTTTTTTACGACGCAGATAAATTTTATATGACTCAAGAATCGCTTTTTATTACTACCCTCTCAATTTAATAACTATCTTGAAAAACTTCAATATCATATCGCAATATCGCAATAAAATGGGGATATGTCTCCTGGAAAAGATTTCCTGGTCATCTTTTTTTAATTCTCATTTACACTCGTGAGCAAAAATTCCGGTTTATGTATAAAATATATATTAAGGGCCTTACCAATAATGGCGGAATTGCTATTTAGAAGATACACAAAGCTCAACTAAACTTGTCAGTTGTATGTCAAATACGGAATAACCAGTTTAAGTAGACCTGTAATAACCGTTGTTTAACTGACAACGCGTTTATTGCTAAGGGGGTTTGTCTTTAGTGTAAGTACTGTGAAAGTGCTTTTATTAATCGATCTGTAGTGTACACATAATTATGTCACACTTATAGCATACATCTTAAGATTAAATAGCTACATCGTGATCTTTATTTTCTATACAATTATTTAAGCCGAGTAAAGCCGTCGCAACGTCGTAGTGGGAACAAACATAATACGGTTTCTGTAAGTGAATTTAAATAATATATGTTCAACAGTATTGACTATCTGCCAAAATTCAGTAAGTATGAAGGTTGAAAAAACCTGCTGTAGTAACATGGGAGGACAAGATTTGTTAAACTTCACCTTGTATTATAATGTTGATCTTTGATACGCACTTGATAAAATTATGAAACAAAATTAACAAATTAAAAGTTGAAATCGGGTAATAAGGTGCGAAATTATCCAAAAATAAACTAATCTTTGTTGTGTGCTCGACGTTTCGACACAGTTACTTGCGCCGTAATACCCGGTTTAAATTTGTAATATAATTTCAATGTACGTTTCTTTAAAAAAATATTTACAGTGTCATACTTTTACTGACTTCTTCATACATATGATACTAAGAACTATTGACTTATTTGGATTAATTTAGTGATCTAAATTCATAACATTTTCTAATATTTCTATTAATATTTTAACAATACATATTAGACTAGTGGACGCCCCGCGATTTCATTCGCGTAGTTTAGTAGTATCTGTATACCAAATTTCAAGCGTCTAACTTGAGCCGTTTAGATTTTTCATACAAAAGAATTTTCCCGTTTATTGCCGTTCCCAAGGGAATTACAGGAAATCCTTTCTTAGTGCACCCCTATGGTACCTAAGCTACGTCCGTACCAAATTTCAAGTGTCTACGTTTAGCCGTTTGGGCTGTGCGTTGATATGTCAGTCAGTCACTCAGTCAGCTTTTCCTTTTATATATTTATTTAGATATGCATCTGGAAAACTTGTAATTTCGTAAGTTACACACCACTTGTCACCTTAATCTTGCCTGTCCGTGTTACGACTGGTGATAGTTTTTCTGGCGAACGGTAG
>SJJU01000750.1:0-10679 GCA_012932125.1 Conopomorpha cramerella | reverse complement strand
AGGACCGTAGGCTACGCAGGTGAGACTGTGGTCTGAGAAGCCTAGAATCTTCTTCATGACTTCTGGCCAAATTGAGATGAGCTGGTCTCGCTTCTCTGGATCCGTGTAGATATTGCGCACGTGGCTTATGTTTAGCAGTACTCGGACGCTCATCTCCCACATGTGTTTCATGTTCGGGATTTTAAGCTGCAAAATGTAAAAAGGAGTTGTTGTGAATTAGTCTAGGCAAGTTCTACAAACAACATTTTCTACGATGGATTATTTTTTTAATTAGGTACCTACTCTCTTGTGATATTTCGAAATAAGATTCAAGTGTTCGATGTTACCAAATCCAAAAAGAACCCTTACTTTAACTTCGGCCTTAGAGACCTAGAAAATATAGTCAAATGAATAATTATCTGTTTAAGGAAATTCTATGCTCACGCAATGTTGGTCTACTTACTTCTTTAGCCTCAATATTGTAGGTAGCTTTAAGGTATTCCCTTGTTTTGTCCATGGCTTTCTTGACATCTGACCCAATCTTGTCCATCACTTTACCACCATCTCCTTCCATGTAGTAGAACTTCAGCTTTGATACATCGATCTGGAATAAACAACCAATATTAAATTCCTACTTCAAAGGACATGAAATCAGCATTACGCAACGTTGTGACCAAAGGTTCTGTTACCTCAATAGGGATTGTTACGGATCTGTGTAAATGTAGAAAAAAATATAAGCAAAAAGAGTGGACACTTGTTAAAAATGTGCCCTCAAGTTTCATCCTTGTAATTTATAGTTATACTTTCGCGCGAAAACTACATTGACAGATTTCTATGAAACGTTACAACAATAATAACTTATACATAAATACAAATACGTAACACTCGTTTCTCTTCATACATGCTCGCCGATTTCGGTTAGGTTAGGTTAGCTTACGAGTACGCGTGGATTTATACTTCAAACACCTATTTTTGTATCAGAAAAACACATTGGCTATAAGTAACTTATCCCGAATTTCTTACGGGGACTTGAACACCGTAGTTATTTAGCTATCAATATAATTCTAGATACTGTGCTTATCTCTTAAACCTACCGGTTTGTCAAACGGCACCTCGGGGCTGTTGGGTTGTTTCAACACTTTCAGTAATAGCTTCAAATCTTCAGCGTAGCGCGTGATCGGGCCCAGAACGAAGTATTCCTCGAATTGTGTCTCCAGGCAGTCGGGGACATGACCTGGAAATAGACATTACAACAATAAATACCAATCACGCCTTTTAATCCCAAATACTGTTAGTAAGAGGCATTTAGTAAGAAAATTCTCAAAGTTGACAGAAAGTATTTAACCCAACGTGTTGGGGGGTGAGCCCATGCCAGTTTTAGAGTTCACATAACTTGTGGTATGCGGGTTTCATTACAATATTGTCCCGTATGAGGGATAATTACTACTTATTTTTAAAATCAATAATTACAGCGACTGACACATTTATTTATTTATTTTCTTTATTGGACAGAATTCAGAAATATACTAGAAATTACATCTGTGGTGAACATGTGTATAAAAATAAGCATATTTTCTTGAAGACCTGTCACTAGGACATTACATTTTATCAGCTTAGGTGTTAACAATTATGAATGAATGAATAGGAATTAGACTAGAGACATTCGCGGTATTGATAGTTATCTGTTTCGTAAACGGCGAATTAGGTATAAAATAAAACATGAATCTTTAACATATTCAGAAAAGACAGAAGACATGTTGGCCAACGTATTATGCGTAGCAGTAGTATTAGTATTATGCATAGTGCGTTCGTAAATTAAAATCATTTTTAGTAATATATCCACCACTATTTTACTTATAAGAAAAAAAAACACTAGGTCACGAATTACTGGCTAAAATGTTTTGGATGACGATGACCTGTGTTTACAGTAGGCTTTGGTGGCTATCCAGGACTATTACGATATTCATCTTTATTTCCGTGAACAGAACGAAGGTCATTGTTTCTGTAGTTCGTATAACGATACAAATAAAATAAAAATTACAATGAAAATTGTAAAAAGCTTCCCTACCACGAAATTAAATATTAACTTACAGTCAATTATGTTGGTATGTATCTTCTTAAGTAAGTTTAAATAATGTATCGGTGCAACAAATAACAATATTTGGCAAACCAAAACGGTTACTCGAGACTTAGGTAACACGTTCCTGTGGTCTAGACAAAGCCTTGCGTTGCATCATAGGTACGGACATAATACGCGGTAGTTACCTACTAGGCCACGCATCAACAAACCTCAACTATACACTGTTAAGACATACCTACTTAGGTTCTGATGACCTATACCGAATGCCTAATAGACGGCTAACACAACATCGTCTAGGTATCTATTGTAATTCTCTATAATTAGTTGTGAATAGGTTAGGTGTAACCAACCATTTTGAAATAATCGACAGTATAGATACAGCATAGAGGAAATGACCAATTATAAACACGAGAGGCTATTAAAATTGTAAATTGGAAACGAATGGTTCAATGCGCGCTGTTGTGCTTTGAATCCGTAATTTGTTCGGAGGTCCATTTTGCTGGGCTCATTTGCAATCGACTCGGATACCAGACGATTTCTGTATCTAATGTTTTCCTATTGTAATGTCTAATGGCATGCGACACAGCAGAATATTTTGTTTCGTCGAACAGTAGTAGACAGATGTAACATAAAATCGTGAAAAGATCTCAAATGCAAACAAATTCGATTACCAACTATTGATGAAAATTTATTATGTAACTCGTTAAGCGCTATAGTGACCCGTACCTAAATGATAATTAAAATGTATTTTTTGTTCACAGTTCTCTCTAATTTGCTAGAAGAGACATTTAAATATTTATATATACCTACCTTCATGCAAAATGTAGATTCCTCTGTTAGTAGTAGCTATTACGTAAAAAACTGCTACCATAAGTTAGGTAGGTATGGTCTACAAAGTCAGTTTTGATAACACTAATAATAATTGTGGTAAAGCTAAGAAATAAATAAGGTCGGTAAGGCTTTTCAATGCGTCAAGGAAAAATGAACTTTCTGGCGTTTTCGTCTGATGATTTTCCCATGGATTTCAACCTTAGATCGTAGAGCATTTTCCTACTGGCAACCTTCCATGAACATTTTCATATTACGTTGAAGATATCGTGGGTTTAATGTTTAATGGCAATTAAAGTATACATTTTATTACGAATCGTAAATTCTATGGAGGAAAATATTATGCTGTCGTCTCGACCTTTAGTACCTAACTACCTATACGTAAGTAAAGGTAAAAAGGCCAGGCTAATTATTCTTGGTTATTTACTAGAAGATATATTTTTAGATTGCACTTGTTGAACCAAGATGGACTAGTCAGAACAATCATGAATCTGGAATAGACTATTCTGAAAACTAGATATGAAAAGTGTAACCAAAAACGAATAATAGGTAGTCCGAATTAGGAACAACATTGCTTAAATTTGCATTGATTATAGTCCCATTTCATACATCGATACGTCATATGGTGAAATCGGCGCCCTTAGGCAACATCGAAATGTCCACAGTCACGCGGTGCCAAACTTATAGCCCTCAGCATAATCGGGGCAAAAACAGAAAAATTATATTATACCTACTTATTCGTAATTTTCATTAAGCGAGGTTACATTTTTTGTCATATGAAACAACCGATCGATCCTTTTTAAATATTTAGTCGGCTAATCCTTACACTTGAAAGTTCCAGTTATTAGTACTACAAGGTTATTACCCTGTTAGGGTGTGTAGGTTAGTACCCAGTTATTACCCTAAAAAATTTCATATCACTTGTTGTCACAGTCAGTTTAATATGGAATTATTGACAGCGATAGGTAAGTACACGTGCCATTTAAACTAACTAAATACTAACATAGACGATGAAAATTAATCTTAATCAGATTTCGGGTATTATTTAAACGGCTCCATTTTCTTGTAGGTACGTTCAAGGGTAATATACAAATAAGTATCCGGCATTATTTTCTATGTAAAATTTAATACTATTCTAGTTTACACAATGCAAAATTTTTTTTTCAATTTTATTCCACAGGTAATAAAAATGTACCATTTAAGTAAATGAGCCTCTAACCTTCTATTGACAGCAGCCTGGGTGAAGGTTTGTGGCCGAAGATGCCCGTGAACATGGGAGGAAGGCGCAGAGAACCCGCTATATCTGAACCTACACCCATCACTGAAGCCGCAGCCGCAATCAACGCCGACTGAAATTATAAAGAATATCATTAGCTGTGAAACTACAAAAAATAATCTCAATACTCATACTCAATACTCAATAATTTATTGCGTTCCACAATGGTAAATAGAATTAGATGGTAAAAATTATATAAATATAAGTACAGCATTGTGGACCCTGATGGGCACAGCAAAAATTGGAGGAGAGGACACGGAAACAAATTACAAGTTGTCTTCAAAGTATTCTTTTAAATTATAGTAAGCTTTCTCAATTAACAATTGTTTGACTTTGGTTAAAAATTGTTTATCATTAGGTTCATTTCTAAGTACTATTGGGAGTTTATTATAAATTTTAATCGCCATAACATATGTGCTAGATGAGTGCATTGTGAGATTGGAAGTGGGTAGAAGAAGTTTATTTTTATTGCGTAGTGTAAAGTTAACAGGAACGTCTTTTCGGGATGGAAATAGTTCTGGGTTATTTTTAACAAATTTGCAGATTTCAAATATATAAATAGATGGTAGGGTGAGTAGTTTTAATTTCCTAAAGTGAGGTCTGCAGCTATCTAGTTGTTGAATGTTTGTTATTATACGGATTAATTTCTTTTGCTGAGTAAGAAGGGAAGGAGCGTCGACACTGTTTCCCCAGACTATTATTCCGTAGCTGAACCATGCATACGCATACGCGTAGTATGTAGTTAGTGCTGTTTTTTGGTCTGTGGTTTTTTTAATTTGCTTTAGGGCGTATACGAATTTTGCGATTTTTTTACTTATTTTATGAACATGTTTTTTCCAATGTAGGTGTTTGTCGATGTCTATTCCTAGCAAAGTGAATTCGTCTACTATTTTAATTTCTGTATCGTTATAAGTGTAAATAAAATTCAGGGGCTTTTTTTGGCGAGGGTGGAATATCATTAAATTGGTTTTGCTGAAATTTATTTCCAAATTGTGATCATTCATCCAATCCGTGATTTCATTTAATATAGTAGTAAGTTTACTGTGCAGATTTGTAGCGTCTTGGCATTTTATTATTAAAGATATATCGTCAGCGAAAAGGACGCAGGTTTGATTGATACATTTAGGTAGATCATTGATATATAATAAAAATAGCAAGCAACCAACGACGCTGCCCTGTGGAATAGATGCATTAATATTTCTACTTTCCGATGTAATTTTTGTTATCTGGCTAGTGTTGTAGTCGAAGAATTCTAATTCAACCATCTGCTCTCGGTGTTTTAAATATGATACGAACCAATTATGAGTCTTGCCGCGTATTCCAATGTTATAAAGTTTATCTAATAGTATATTATATTGTACTTTGTCGTAAGCTTTTGACATGTCTAGGAATATACCCACTGCATACCTTTTATTGTTTATAGTATTTAGAATTTCTTGAATATATTTATAGACAGCTGATATTGTAGATTTCTTTTTTCGAAAACCGTTTTGATTTTCATCAAATATTTTATATTTTTCGCAAAAACTATAAACACGATGGCACATAGCTTTCTCAAAAATTTTTGAAAATGTTGGAAGCAGGGAAATCGGTCTATATTTACTCGGGTCAGTTTTGTCTTGTGATTTCTTTTTGTGGACTGGTTTTATTATTGCTTTTTTTAGGTGATCGGGGAATACTCCTTCTTCGAATGACTGGTTTATGAGTCGCGTTAGTGGGTAGCTCAGTTCATCAGCACACTCTTTTACAAGTGCGGGTGGGAGATTATCTATCCCGTAACTAAATTTATTTTTAAGTTTTGTTATTATTTTATACACTTCTTTACAGGTGACAGGATTTAGGAATATGGTATTTTCCGTTGGATTTATTACTGGCCGGCCACGAGGTACAGAACCATCAGGGAGATTTATTATTTCATTGCCAACAGATGCAAAATGATCATTGAAAATATTTGCAATGATGAATGGATCAGTAATTTCTTGCTTATTATTTATTATACTTAAGTTATTATTTACTTTTTTTACGTATTTATTGGTACGTTCATTTATTATAGACCACATAGTTTTGACTTTATTTTTCGCTAGGTTCATTTTTGATATGTAATTAAGTTTTTTAGACATATTAATTAATGTTTTCAATATTTTTTCATATTTACAGTAGTAGGTTTTTAATATTTGGTTTCCGGAGTTAAATGTAAGAGCTTTTAGTAATCTTTTATTTCGGCACGATACTCTAAGCCCAGTGGTTAGCCAGTGTTTTTTGTAGTTAGTTTTTAATTTTATGAATTTTTCAGGAATGCATACGTTTAAAATATTTGTAAGGGTACAGATAAAATTAGAATAATTATTATTTATATCTAAATCAAATTTAATAACATTTTGCCAGTTTATTTCTTTTAACTTTTGTTTGAAATATTGAATGTTTTTATTTGTAAATAGCCTTTTAAATGTACACCATGTATTGTTAGTTACAGAGGTAGTTATTTTAAAGTCAAGAGAAATACCTTTATGGTCAGAAAAACCGTAATCGTGTATGTTTACAATAAGTGTTGTTTCTTCAAAATTTGTGAATAGCAGATCAATGCAATTGTTAATGTGCGTTGCATCTGTTACGTGTTGTTTAAAATTATACTCTAACATCTGAGTAAGGAAGTTTTGGGATTGATTTTTGTCAAGTATATTTATATTGAAATCACCGCCTATAATTATTTTATGCTTAATAAATTTATTAGACACGTAGTCAAGCACTACTTTCAATTGCTTGTAAAAAATATCCTCCTCTCTTCCATTCCAGTACACAGTAATAATTAAAATATTTTCTTTGGGTAACTCTGCAGCGCATAATTCTAAAACATAATCTATTGATAAATTACTTATATCTTTTCTATCTATAAAATCATATTTATCATTAAGTAGGAGGCATACACCGCCGCCTCTTCGTGTTTCTCTGCAGTATGCAGATGCTAATTTGTACCCTGGGAAATCAATCAAATCTATTTTTTCAGAATTTAACCACGTTTCAGAAATACACATAGCTTCGTAGGCGTTTTCATGAAGAAATGCTTCGACCGTATCCAATTTATTGTATAGGCTTTGTAGGTTTTGGAATAGGATTTTAAAATGTACTTCGTTGGATCCGAAATGTCCCTCCAACCTCACGTTAGGCAATAAGCGTGTTACCAAATGTTACACCAGCCTACTGAAACTGGTGTATTCAGTAATTAACTACTAACTGAACGTTAAGTTGAACTTCTTATGTCTTCGGAATATTAGTCATAATATAGCGTTAAATGCGTTACATAGTTCTTTGGGACAAAAAAGTCAAAAAACCAGGTAAATTAAGACACTTCTTCTTGAAAAAAATGAAGTCAGGTAGGTCATATCACACGAATGGTGTCTGACGGCAGAAGAGCAATGGACTAATTCAGTAAAAGTAGTACAATGGTATAAGGCTCAAGACCGATGTTATGCTCCTCCATAGGAGGCATATGCCCAGCAGCTTCAGTAGGCGGACATGATGACAATTATAACTAAAGTAGTATATTATAATTTACAGCATAAAGTTATTCCTTACATCTCCTCCAGAAGAACCTCCAACGGTGCGTTTCTGGTCGTAAGGGTTCATGGTTAGACCAGTGACGTTATTGTAGGTTTCCCAGTTCATGCAGTACTCGGGTGTGTTGGTGACAGCTATAGGAATGGCACCAGCTGCTCGAGCTAGCTGAACGATGGCCGCGTCCTTCTTAGCAGGGTTCCGATATGGCTGAACGCACCCGCAGTCATTGCTCATGCCTGAAAATAAGTGTGCAAATAGTTAAAGTATACATAAAACATGAATACATGACGATGTCGCTCAACTATGCTCCATATGCAACTAGAGATCTCTCGGTCAATGTTTTTCAGGTCATTATACTTGGAATACCGAATACTAATAATGCACACTACCTTTCAGTTTCTTGAAGCGTGATCAATTTGATAACGCATGCAAATCGTCGCTATCATTGGCCGGCGGAGGTTGTTCAGTCACAGCTTTGCAGAACCATTTTGACAGTTTTGTAATATTAATTACACTATCAAACAGAGAGTTTATCAAATTGTGTCCCTACTACTGTTCTTAAGTGGTGGTCACTGTCTAACGGAATTTCTGTTAGTTATTAAAGTAAATAAACGTTTTTTTATTGTTTACTTTTTCTTCAGTTATTTATTAAATTCCTTTGGTAGTTCTTTAGCTAATATAGTACCTCGGAAGTGCGGAAGTGAACATGATTTGGGTGTGAATCATGTCGAAACGACGGTAGTATTTGTCGCACGCGTGTAAATTGAAATGATACCTACTAACTTTATTGTTATTTTTGTCATAAAAACGTGTACCTTTACCGACTTACTAATAAAAGGTTTGCACTTTCTTCCTATAATCTTTGTTTAGAAAATTGATTCGGCTCACAGATAATAAAATCAGGTTGTACAATTTTTGTTTTATGTTACAAGTAGTAAAACGGTCAGAATTTCAATAATTTTAGTGCATTTACCTTCAACAGCTATGCTTTCTTTAACCGTCATAGGAACACCCAACAATGGGTACTCCTTCTCCAGGTCAGCAACACTCCTGTCCGTGGAAGCGATCATCTTGTCTATGTTCCTTGCTTCGCGGAGAGCGATTTCGTATCGAGGCTCCACCACTGCGTTGAGGTACGGATTGACTTCCTTGCATCGTTCGATGTAAGCCGATACCACTTCTTCAGAGGTGATCTGTTGGGATAAAATTATAAATTAATATTGCGGAACATTTGAAACCAACTAAAGTCCCTAAAGTCCCTATATATAACCTATGAGTTTACAATTTCATGTCCATTAAAAACGTCAGTGCCTAATAGGTGTCGGATACTGGATTTGCAATCAAAAGCTGGATGGGTTCGAGCTAATACCAATACCTATGGTATAAGGCCTGTACCATTAGGTCTCTTTTTAAGAGCATATGCTGGTGAAGGAAAACATTGTGAAACTCGCACACCGTCGGCCCACTTTCTATTACGTCGCTGGATGAATATTATCGGTGACCAGTAGGCATACGTTTTAACCAGTGCCTCTGCTTATCCCGCTTAGGAAATAAAAGGCTCGAGTGTTTTCATTTATTTTTATAAGCTGCCAGTGTAAGGGCCTGTTTTTATTTCGCTAACCCTTGCGTGAAACGTCCCACCTGTCGAGGTAATAACAATATAACTTCTTTTGTGTTTAGTTGAGCGTTGTCGAAAGTGTTGAACAGTTATTGTTTTCTGTGGTTCATGGACGTGAGTTTACGTTATGCATGTAATTAAATGTTTCGTGCTGCAATTTAAATTGCGGATGCGCTGTGTCGTTCTTGCAACAGTAAGTTAATCCAGGTACAATGGTGACATCTAAAAGATAGGTCAGACGTACACTCAAAAACTGCCGGAGCGTAACACGAGCTGTTTTCCAATGGCTGGGTATGAATATTTTCATAGATAAACTTTAAAATCTTATGCAAATATTGATACCCCAGCCATATTAAATTGCTACGACCCTGACACTCTTGTCTTGTCTCATCCACATGCATTAGCCTTTTCATACCACATGTACGTCAGTTTTTAGTCCGGTAAAGCCCCAGAGAGAAAACGATTCGGGTCCAACGATCTTTACGGAGTCGAGGTACATGGCCACGTAATTCTAATATCCGATGGGTGTTGTGATGGGTGGTTTACTATTAATTAATGTTGAATGAACAAAGAAGAAAGAAGTACCTAATAGTAGGTACATATAATACACGATTTCTTGAAGCGAAATGGTATTACTTAGTTGTGGTATTTTTTATGGTGTAAAACGTATCTACACGTGAGAAATAATTTAAGGTATTTTAACAAAGTTTGAATATCTCGGAAGATAAATACGCTAGCTAACTGAATATGTGTTATACTGTGCTTGATAGACAATTTATCAATCTTACACAAAAAAAAAGAATTAGTATGGCTAAATTAGACCTCAACATAGATGTACTTATCGGATCTTACGTTACACGTCTTTTTCATACAAATTGATAATTAAGAAAAGTGGTCATAATTAAAACTGTTTAAATACTCATAACACGGGTGTGTTGCAGTTGCCGTAACATGGATGATGTCTCTACGCAGATAAGCTTAGTAATTAGTTATTTACATTATTTACTTACAATAGAATGCTTTGCCCGCCTTTGGCCAACACATTGGACCGAACATTGGGTCCAAGCTGGGCAACAATTTTATTGTATGCAGTATAATTTCCAATGTATGTGTACGGTCGAACCAGACAATATTGGTTCCAAGAGTGGAAGTGAGACCAATAGTGCAATATGTAGCGACCGTTTAAATTCGCCCTAAAACTTCGTAGGTACAATGAACTTCCTATCGTGGGTACAAGGACTGAGTCCTTTTTAATAACGTATTTTTTTTAAAGAACCGTACACTTACATAAAAAACTGCATTTAATTATAAATACATTTTTTTTTATGAGCGTCTGTGGTCCA
>SJJU01000749.1:0-16069 GCA_012932125.1 Conopomorpha cramerella | reverse complement strand
ATTGTTGAGAAACAGTTCTGATCAGTCTACTTTGGAAGTAGCCTTAATTAATGGCAATGCTAATGTTTTTAAAGTCCTCTTGGCTTCCTTAGATGTTGATGATATAGATAGAAACATAGTTACTTATGCTTGTAAACCACACTTCTTCAATATGGAAATTCTTATCACTTTGTTGGAATCAGATTTAGGACCAGAATTCTTTAATATAGTGGAACCATTTTACGTTACTTTGGAGGAGATTGGGGATCAAGTGCCAAAGTATGCTTATACCTCTCCTTTGAACTCATTTTTGCATATAAGCGAGTATATTTACACCAAATCATCTGACCTCTTTTTGCAATTGATCAACTTGTATTTAATGAGGGGTGTGTCTGTCAATGCCATAGACAATGAATGTCCACCACTTGTATATCTGCATTACTGTGAAAAGTCGGAATGTTTTAATCAGGTAAGGCAACTAAGCATACTTTACATTTTGTATTTCAAATTGTTGTATTGTTAAAATGTTATACCTTACCTTTGTGATAGTAACAACTACACTTTATTACAAGCTAAATCTTTGTTAGCCATAACTATAAAGGTTGAGAAGAATATGGTGATTTATGTGTGGCAGCACAAAAAAATGGTGGTGAAATAGACATCAAGAAATATGCCACATTAAATAAAAAATACACAATGTGATTGGCTGTATGTCACATTAATAATGATTTCATTCAGTTGTTGCGTGTTTAAACGAATGACTATGGGTTATATATCTTGCCATTTCTTTCTTAGAGCAATTTGCTAGAGGGGTAGACATAGACTTCAATGTTAATATTCATTCAGCATTAAGCATTCATAATGATCTCACATTTTTTCAGGTGTTTGAAATACTTGTAGAACACGGCTGTGACATTGACTACTCAAGTATGGGTGCAATACCTGATGCAATTGTTGCTTCTTTAGCAACTGGAGCAAGCACCCTACCTGTCCTGTTACAACATAGTATGAAATGCGAACCAGATAGTCTACTAGAATATTTAACCAAGTGGAATTTACTTGGTAGAGTGCCCATTGAGGTATGAATCATCATCTTCCTTGGTCTTGATACGGCTGTGATAGATTATGACCCAAACATGTATTTTTTTTTGTTTTAAGGTTCAAGATCACTTGCTGTCGCTCGTTGGCATTGAAGAGAGCCCAACTACCCCAGATAAGGTTGCATGCTATGTGGCTCCACTCAAACACTTGTCGCGTAAAGTAGTTCGGAGGCGAATGCGAGATGTCAGGTGGAGAAACTCTGTCGACACCATCACACGGTTGGAACGGTTGCCATTGCCTCCATTAATGCGTAATTTTCTTCGATACATTTAAGCCGCATCAAGTACTTTGCGTCATATCTGACTATAGGATAATCCAACATAAGTACCTACCTTACCTGCTTTGCTTAGTCTTCTGTTCTTTTTGAATAGTTCTTTCGCACGCCACAAATACACGTCGCGTACCCTGGCACAGTTTTATTTCATATAATTATTAATAATAAAGAAAAACCATGGAGCTTAAAGCTACTTTCATTTCCAGTTCTAACCAATGCGAATCTTTCACTTTATAGTGCATAACTGGGACCGAGATTTGTATATTACTATTAAATCGTCGCACAGAAGATTTGTTATGCATACGACAAAACCACCAAAAGAATATATTATTTTGTTGAAATAGTGTTATTTTTAGTTGTTTTATGTTAGTTTTAACGTGATATTGCCTAAAGTTATTTATTTATTTAGTTTTTAATATGCAGGTCTTTTATTTTACGTTATTTAATCGAAAACCAAATACTTAATTGAGTTATCTTATGGTGGGTTGTTTTAAGCCGTAACCGCCACATCAAGTCATGGGCTTGGAGTATCGAATTTTACATGATTGTTGACTTTCACTTTAACTACGGTAAGTTAAGGACAGATGTTATCCCTGGGTTGCAAAATTCTTATATAAAAATTAACCCTAACAAAGTTTTCTATATAAGTCCTAAGGTCGAGATTAGATTTTAATATTTATTTTGTTCCCCAAATTAGTAAAATAAAGGAACTAATACTTTCAAATTGAAGCCACAAGGAACCCTTTAACATAATCATCGTTTTTGCTTTTCTCCCCTATTCATATTTCATGGTCATGGAAACGTTTCTTTTCCGTTTCAACATTTCTCATTCTTCACTCGTCGTTAACGCAATAAAAGTAGTTTGTATACGATGTGTACCCTTAACGTAATTATGCAAAAGTTAGAACAGCGTTAGGGAATTGCCACATTGGAAAAAACTAGTCAAGTTAATATATGTCAACGTGTTAGTCGACATTATCACTTTTTATTAATACCGCGGTAAAATCCGTAGTTTTCCTTATGTAAAAAAACATTAAAAATTACCTAACTGTTTAAGTCATCCATATACATATGTGTACACGATCTTAGTATTATAAATAGGTTTACTACATAATGTATATACTTGTGACAACATTACTATGAATATATTAATAGTTACCTTTTACGAATGTGTCTATTTAATTTTCTCTTAAAATTGTTTAAAAATGTTTTACTACGAAAAGTAAATTTTCGCGCACAGTTAACTGTAACGAGTCGATTTTAGAAGCTAGAAGTAAATATTTTCCTAACTTCTATTTTCTCTAGGTACTTATTTACTGTGCGATATAAATGGTTTTAGAACCATAGAAAAAAGTATTATTATTCTACCGAAAAACTGTTTTCGGTTTGTTTAATTTTATATTTAAATTCCCAAGATATTGTTTCTTATAGTGCCTAAGACCTCTTGAGTAATTGGTGTTGTATTAAATTATGTGCATCAGCATATATAATTATTAATAAGTACTAATTTGACATAATACTGAGGTTACATAATTTTGCAATATTTATCGTAAGGATTGTATTGATCTTTATTAGTATTTCATGAAAACATCTTAGTTACTGTCATAAGTCACAAGCCCTTCTCCCCCATATGCATATGTGTAAAAATAGTTTTCTCTCTAGTTTTCCTAGCACAGTAGACATCTGAATAAACAATCTTCTTACAAAATTCACTCTATATCTTTTGTCCCCTTTGTCTCCTTAGATCCACTACCTCGATCCCCCAGTAGATTGAATAGCACGCTATATTGATCTATTTTCAGTATCTAATTTCGGTAATAAAAATGAGATAATATACTGAGTTTTGTACATGACTTTAGGTGTCATTTAGCCATAAGTCCATTTGTTGTCCGTCATTTAGTGCAATTAAGTAAGCAGACTGTGACGTGTTGCTCAGTTCAGTAGAAAACATTTAATAACACAGCTCTTTGATGAACCATAGAGACTATCTTAGGTATTTGTTTATCATGTGTATATTCTGTATATTTTACTCTACTTGTACAGTTGGCCAAGAACCTGGGTTGGTCTCAGGTTTAAGCTCATTCAAATGTTGTTAAACGTAAGGTTCATTTTTTACTTGCCACTAAGTAGGTATGTAAGCCTTTTAATGTCAAAAGGAACTTTCTTACAAACAAAAGCCAGGTAAGTAACTACCGTATTGATGTTTCAATGACAGGAATTGTCATCATAACTAATAAGACTACTTTCTTGGCCTACTGTACATTTTAACCGTTCCTTTTACTTGAAACGACCAAAATGGCCATAGTTTGCCAACATAGTGTTTCTGAGCTATTACGTTTATATATTATACATATAAACCTTCCCCAAGACTCACTACTAAAGAAAACCGCATTAAAAAATCGTTGTGTAGTTTTAAAGATCTAGACATATATAGGGACAGACATTGGGAGCAGACTTTGTTTTATACATTGTATTGATTATTTTATAAATTAAACTATTGAAGCTTAAATCTCAGTGGTGTCATTCCGATGGTATCAAATGAAAGGAATGCATTTAACTACATATAAGTCAGTACTTGTATTAAAACTAGAGTAAAATAAGAATAATCGTGTTATATTTATTCATTGTCCAACATCTGTAACTCAATTATAAACCATGACATTACATTACCAATAAAGTAAAAAAATTTATATTAGTGTATTTATATTTCATAGTTCCCGTTTTATTTCATTATTTCGGGATAACATGTTATTCCCTCTGTATAAGCTGTATTTATTGTAAAGTTTCATTGGGATCCGTTTAGTGGTATTTATTTGCATGAAAGTAACAAACATACGAAAATTTTTTTTAACGAATGAACAAGCGTTTGGCCACCATCTTGCCTGATGTAAAGCAGCGATGTGGTCTACGATGGAGCAGACTTGTTCATGAGCTTCACTCGCGACTTGCAGACCCTCAGATTGTACTGAGCAAGAAACACAGACTTCGGCTAGTCATTCCACATCCTGGCGGTTCGCACTATGAAAGTAGACGCAAACCGTTTGATTCGCGTAAATGGTAAATACACCTGGTATGGATGACGTTTAGCCGTTCTCCTGGTTGCCCTATTGTTAAACGCGATGGGGGTATTAGGTTATGCAACTCCGCGACACATAGGCTCGCAACCTTTGCGGCGATGCTCTAGGCTTTGTAGCCGAGCATCAAACAGCCTGTCGTCACCTATGAGCCTTCAAGCACGCCTCTCTATTGCCTCCAGAGTCTCAAGCTGGTATTTTGCTGAAACATCCCAAAGATGATAGCAGTATTCCATACACGATCGGACTTGTGCTTGATACAATGAGCTACGAGCCAGGAGTCGAGGTTGGGGGTTAGCGTCATACCTAAAAGCTCCAGCCGATTGGCTATAGGATTGTTTGGGGTACATCCTGGTAAGTGGGAGCCAGATTGAATGGGCTCCTTTTTGCTGAGAATACACACGCCTGGGTCTTAAGCTCATTGAACCTGACTATATTGTCCTCGCCCCAAGATGCGACTTCACTAAAGGACAGGTTCAAATGCTCAACCAATGCTTCTCTGAGTAGCCGGATTTGCGGTCCGTTGGCTCGCGCGTCAGAGGTGTAACTCTCCACAACAGCGCTGTCGTCTGCGTACCCATAGATACCGGATTTCAACAGATCGATTAAATGCAACAGGAAGAGTGTTGCAGAGAGAACAGAACCCTGAGGTACGCGGTATTAATTGCCATTATATCGGATGAGCAGCCATCCGTGACTACTCGGAGCGATTCCCTCAGGAAATCAGCCAACCACGCGCAGAAACCAACAGGCAGTACAAACGACGGAAGCTTGACTGAACATGTTTCTCTAAGGTCTCACTCCAGATGTGCGTGACGCAAACAAGAAGGTCTCCAGTGGACCGGTTTCGGCGGAAGCCATATTGCCGGCCAGAGAGGAAGTCATTGGCTTCAAGATGCGCCAGCAGCTTGCTATTCAGTACACGTTCCATCGTCTTACAGATAATGGAGGTGACTGAGAGAGGTCTGTAGCAGGTAGGGTCAGCACGAATACCCTTTTTGGGTACAGATTGCACATTGGCAACCCTTCAAGAGTCTGGTAATTTACCGGCCTCCAAGGAGAGGCGAAACAGACGCGTCAAAGCAGGAGTCAGTTCAGTCCTGAGAACAATAGCTGGAATACCATCAGGGCCACTAGCTTGGCGGATGCGGATTTCGGGAATTGCCGTCAGTTCACAGCCAGTAGTTGTTAGAGATACCGCGTTTCCAGTATCTAGACGCGAAGATTCAGCAAATAAGGACGCTTTGGCCTGGGCAAAGTGTGCGTGAGACCCGTCAAACTTCCGCAGTGAGGGCAGTGAAGGGTTGCTGAAGTCATTTATAAATACGC
Source organism: Conopomorpha cramerella (assembly GCA_012932125.1). Classification (NCBI taxonomy): domain Eukaryota; kingdom Metazoa; phylum Arthropoda; class Insecta; order Lepidoptera; family Gracillariidae; genus Conopomorpha; species Conopomorpha cramerella. Next base: position 10,312 of record SJJU01000749.1, on the reverse strand, counting down.
TATTAGGTACAGTGAACGAGATGGAACGGACAAATAGCAATAACTTACGTTGTACACTTATAATAAGTACATGTCATTGTACAGTTGTTTGGAAAAACATTAACAACATTATTATATTTATAATAGAACGTAGAAAGGGAAAGTAGCATTATTCCATGCCCGGAGGTAGTGGCTGCATTGAGTTGGTGCCTGGTGGTGCCATGTACTGGGACATAATATCCATGGGCTGAAACAAAGTTACAATTACACTTGTGGATTAGATATGAGACCTTCTGACTTGTGTAGGCACAATTCATTAGCTTTCATAATATACTTTGGTATATCTCGCTCATTTAGTGTATCACTAGTGAAAGTACTAAACAAAAGGACTGTCAAGTAAAAGCTTATAAATGATTGGTCATGCTCTAAATACTGACAATTACTGCTTACAATGTCAAATCACACTTATCGAATTAATTCAAACTTATACGACTGAGTATTTATTGTCCTTGCCAAAGACGTTAAAAGTCCCACTACGTTGATAGTCTGTCAGAAAACTAAAAGCTCTGATCTGTTATCATAGCCACTACTGACTGTACTCCAAATTGAAAAAGTTATATTTAATACAAGGGTCATGCCAAAAGAAATTAGATACTCAAAAGTTACCGACTTTATTACACCTTTCTATTTTTTCGAAGTAGTCACCGTGATACGTGTATACGTCATACACTTTTCCATCTGTCTAAACCACTTAGAAAAAACCGATGACCACTCTTCTTTAGACACCTCAGAAATTTCATAATTATACGCAGCCAGGGCATCTTCCTGTATACTCAAATCGCCTTCCTTTTAATTTTTCTTTAATTTTGGGAAATAAGTAAAACTCGCAGGGGGCTAGGTCGGGGGAATATAGCGGGCAGGGCAGAATAGTCACGTTTTTTGAGCTGAAATAGTCAAGTGTTCTAGCAGAAGTGTGAGAGTCAGCGTTGTCGTGGTGCCAGAGCAGGTCCCGAGTTCCCGATTTCGGCCGCTTGTCACACCAAGCTGACAGTACTCGCGGGGTACAAACTGTCACATACCATTCAGAGTTAACTGTACTTTGATCTTCTAGCACTATCGTAACAATATGTCCTGTCTTGCAGAAAAATTAGGCATTCATTCATTGTTTTGATATCATTTTTTTTTTCGGGTTCGACGACATTTTGTTGGCGTCAGCTCATCTTCAAAACATCATACTGTGGACTGTCGCTTTGTTTCGGGGTCGTAGTTATATAGCCATGTTTCGTCACCTGTAAGTATATCATATACATTTTTTTTCTGCACCAATTGCACCAATTCACGCGGCTATCTTTTTGCAAATCGGTGAGTTTGTACGGCACCAATGTTGAACAACGCTTATGAATAGACAGATGATTATGAATTATATTTTGCAATGCTGCTGATCCAATACCCAGGTTCACGCTCAAGTTCTGCATATGTAATTCGTCAGTTCGCACGAACATTTTTTTCCACAGCCTGTTACGTTTTCTTGAGTGACTGCGTTTGGCGGCCGTCCGGTCTTCGCCTCATCTTTAAAGGTCTACGAAAACAGATCACAGTGGCGTGCAATTGGAGAGGCCTATGTCCAGCAGTGGACAAGTATGGGCTGATGTGATGATGATTAAAGGTCTCTCCGTCCCCTTTTAAATTCAGCAAACAAATTAAAAACAGTTTCACGTGAACAAGCAGACTCGCCAAAAATTTAAGCTCAAAGTTCAAAACACTATTGAGGTTTTAAACCTTTTTTAAAATCATAACAGGAAAATCACGTGAGTGAGCTCCATTGTTACGAAAATTTACCTCCAAAATTACCCAGAAAAAAATAATTAAAAAAGGAATCCTACATTTTTTCGAGTATTCCATATTTGAATTTATAAGCAAATAACCACCTTTGCGTAACTGGTCAGTGTCGATCGAGTGACCATAGAGTATCTAACTTCTTTTGGCATGATCCTCGTACATTCATAAGTAAATTATAATTTTCCGACACGTATATCTATATTGGCTATGTGCGTGACGGTGGCGACGCGTAGCGTTTACAACATTTGCGGAAATTGACAAATAATAACGATGTAAATATTGTTAGTTTTCTTTGCAAATATAAATGAAACCAAATATTAAAATAGTATTGTTGATAATTTTTAAGTGAAATTTATTCAATAGTTTGTAAAATTAATATAATAATAAAAACCGGGATTGAAAATATTACACATACTTAATATTAGTTTCCAACCACAAACTGAGATAAAACGCAATAAATTAGTATTAGCCGAGCATGTAAAAACACAACACGATAAAAAGTTAACAACGAAACAACAGTTATGGCCCATTTCTTTGCTTTGATTTTGTACTGCAATCAACACTTTGACAGCTGATCATCCGCATTTGTTTCCAATTTCTGCCGTGTTGTACGCTGCGGTCGTTATCTCTCTGCCACTACTCGCTTTGCACATAGCCAATAATAAACTAGGTGTCTCGGCAAACATTTGTTTTGCCATCGGAAGTCGCTTTTGTATCCCGTGGATTGGATAAAATACACCATTTAAACCTGTACTTCCACGTGTGATTCAAGACCAACATCAGTATACGTTTAAAACGTAGGTAAATGGTCTTTGCCTATTTTTGTAATTTGGCATATAACGTTAAAGAAAAAACAATCGACTTTAACCAGTACCGCCAGCCCCTACAATGTTTTATTGTTCTTTTCGATTTATAGGGTTTGCCAACATCAAACCCTGACTTTCTTAGGACGAGGATAGGATTCATTCTTTAAAAAATAAGGTACTTTATTTGACGAATTTATATCGAAAAACGAAGATTTTTCTTCAAGCCTCAAAATTGACAATATCGTGAATAAAATGGGATACGGTTTCTATCCCCATTTAGGCTGCAAATTACCTGTATATTCACACCTTAAAAGGAATTACGCTTGTTACCTGTCATCCTATACGACCGAATTGAAAGACTCCTTTTAAGTGGCTTAAAAATATGACATAATGTCAGTAAATTACGACTGCATTGAATGTACCTAATTTATAATGTCAGTAAATTCTGACTGCATTGAATGTAATTTGTTTGTTAATAATAATTGAGATTTTCCACTGTCAAAGAGTTATATCTCATGCTAAACATGACGAAAACGTAATTTGACTAAAATAAAAAACAAAAACAGTGTCTTCTTTAAGCTTTGTGGAGATGCAATAGTGAAGTGGTATACCTGGTGTTCGAGTACAGGCTGTGTGGTCGGCGGCGGGCCGGCCGGCTGCGGCGCGGGAGGCGGCGTTAGCGCCGTGAGCAGGTGCTCGGGTATGGCGGCGCGCTGGGCGGGAGAGAGCGCGGCCACGTGCGCGCGCAGGGCCGCCGCCAGCGCCGCCGAGCCCTGAGCCGCCGCGCGCAGCGGACCCGCCGGTAGCCGCAGCACCACCGGCACAGACGCGGGCGCCGTGCGCTCGCAACACTTCACCCAACCCTCCCACGCCACCTTGTTGCTCCACACCTGCACAACAATGTCTTTAATACACGTCTCAGACAAATCATAACTCGACTCGGAACAATCCAAAACTCACGTTTGGAACAAAACGACATGTATTAACATGAAAAACATAGAAAAGTAAGAGTATCAATTTTTTTTTCTGCTCCTTACTGAGTCGTTACGCAGTATTCTTGGATCCAAAGTGTCATATTGGTAATCATGTGACAGTTTGGACATTAAATTACGAACATTTCGTCTAAAAAGAGACAGACTAAACATTTGGCATGAAATTGCATGCATTAATTGGTCGACATTGTTGCAACACACTCTGTTGTGGTTACACAAATAGTTAAAGTTCGTCATCTATAAATAAGTGACATCTCCACGATTTACTAATTCATGTACAAGATAATAATATTAAAAAAATGTTGTAATGAGCTGAAAAAACCTCACAAGTACACAATATAATTCTAACTATCAAATAAGCCATCGGCGGTCATGTCATAACGAACCTCCTTCTCAATGAGCCGGCTGAGTAGATTAAGCACAAGTCCGGACAGTGCAGGATAGAGTGTAAGCGCCTGCAGGACGCTACGCATCATTAGCAGTGGGATCTCGTCCAACTCCACCAGCTGCTCCAGAACTTTCGACACCACCTACACGAACCAACCAATTTATTGTCTTACGAAAAATATCAGTATTCTAACATGATTTACCACTTCTTATGAAAACCAAAGACATATTTCATAAGTCCTATTAGGAAAATGTCAGTAATTTTGTTCTTTATGGAGGACCAAAACAACACTTTTCGGCCTAGGGAGTCAACGTAACTTTTTACTTAATTGAAACTATGAAATAATCATCAGGTGATTTACAGTAAAAACGAAAAAAAAATCATAATACATAAATATTGTTAGTACGAAACAACACAACGATATAACAGAAAATTATCCATCGCTTCATTAATTAATTAAATTCGGTAATAATCTTAATGTGAATGCCAAAATGGCACCAAAAACGTTCTGTTCTTGTATTTAAAATCGATTAAATATTTTTTAATTACGTTTGGATGTGCGGACGGATGATAAGACACAAAAAGAAAATTCGGGAACATTTCATTTTCAATAGGCTGCGTTTGTTATTGTTGTTAATTGTGTAAGTAGAAATTTAACCTATTTGAAAATGTCTTCGAACGAAAGTGATGTTGACTGCAGTCCTGTATTCATAAAGCAAGCAGCAAGTGATGCGAAACAAAACTTGCTTCTCATTAAATCGAAGGAGAAGTATGAAACTGCATATGATAATCTTCAACGTTGGAGGAAGCGAATTAAAAGGTTTTCTGATTTATATATACACATCTAAAGTGTCTAGCACACGTATTAATATAAACTTTTGATTGTATACCTACTTCAATTAATGTTATTGGTAAACATTCATGACATTTCGTACTTCAATGCGTTTCTTTTCGTCATAGGAGCAATGAAAAGCAGAGTGTAAAACTCTGCAGCAAAATACTTTTGACTCGGGCACTTCGCTCAGAATTCTATCCTAAAATCTAAATTTAATTCTAGATAACCTCGCTCGCTCTGGATTAAAAATAGAGCCCTTGCCGTAAAAGTACTATTTTGCTCCCTTGTAATCGACTATTTTCTTACAATCAACTATTGTCTTAAATGTCATACATACGTCTTGTGTATAAGTTTGTTTTTCAGCGAAGCAAAGCGCCGTCGCTTTGATGGTATATTTGAGTTCGGCCGCCCCAGGCTCGATCAGGTGCAGAGCCACTAGCAGCTCCGCAGGAGAAACTGTACAAATCATTAGAAACCATAAATAAATAATTCGGTATATTATATAATACTCACATATAATAATCGGCTACTTGTTCTGGGTTCCAATATCTAACTAAGAACTGTTTTCCAATTTAGGTATATTTAGTAATTGTTGACGTGCGATAAAGACATTAAAATTATCCAAGATTGTATCAGATGAATTGATGACAGAATGCTGCTTTGCGAACGAATCAGCATCATTTATTTTACCATTTTGTAGGTATTATTATGAATTGTAGAATATGTGGATATTCATATACACGGAGAGGCCGTTTCATTAGATATCAGAACTTTTCTTGAACTCAATGACATTCTAAATACAAATTCACACCTATAAATTAATACTAAATACTCACAAACAGGATCTGGAACTAATAAAACAATCAAATTTGAATAAGAAATAATTGATTTAATAAACAGAACATTTTATTTCCTAATGTCAAATCAATAACATCCAACTTACTTGGCAGGTTTTCTTCTCCAATGTTGTGCAGGCCGAGCAGTTTGTTGAAAACTTCTTTGACAACTACTGGATTCAATTTTATTAGTTTAGGTAGCGCTGCTAATATCTGAAAGAAAAAGCAAAACAATTATAAAAGTATCCAATACAAAAATCTATTGTAACTCCAGTATCTGTATTTTGTACTAAAAACGAGTTGTAAATATAACGATTGAACAGGCAGTGGACAGACATACACAAATTCACGCCCGTAATACCTTCTGTGGTGGACATACACTCGGGAGCAAAGAAATTGAGTCAGTTTACAATAACATACATACACTTCACGCCTGTCTCCCAGAGAGGTAGGCAGAGACTACAGATCTCCATTTGTCACGATCCTGACATACCCCTTTCGCTTCATCTACATTCATACATCTTTCATACACGACCTCCGGTTTCGAGTACTTTTCACGCCACCTTCGGTCAGGACATCACCAATCTGGTCTTTATATGTCCTTCTGGGGCGACCTCTACTCACCCGGCCCATTACATCACCCATATAAATCTCTTTCGTCAATCGACTTTCATCCATTCTCTCCATATGCCCAAACCACCGAAGCATAATAAAAGGAGTCTATTTCATTTCTCCCGAGTGTACATATGTAGAGATGCTTCTCAGGTCAGTTTTAGCCTGACAGATATAGATGGGGCATATAGATATGGACAAATAAATTGTAATACATACTAGCAACATAATATATTAAATACACGGCGGAAAAGAACGACCCAATGATTGTTTGAGTGCATGCAGAGTCATACATACTTCTTTTTTGGTGAGTCCGTTGAGGACTGGAATGAGGAACCGCACGTCGGACACGCGCGTTGCGTACAACTCGCGCACACGTGATACCAGCTCCTGTGACGGTGGTTCTGAAAAACAAGTTCAAATTATAAATTTTTTCGACTCCTCTCATTTGACTGAAAAAATCTCAATCAAAATACGTAGGCAAGGGTCTTGCGCTGTGAAACTATTTTCTGTTCCTTTTCTCCGAACTGTGTATACCAGTAAAAACTTTTTCAGGCGTAGCGTTAAATTGTATAATGAAAAGTATTTGGACATTGATTTGCTTTCTCTCAGTTTACAAATGTTCAAAAATAAAATGAAAAGTAGACATTGTTCCTGTTTGTAACTCCAATTTAGCTGCTTAATTTATACCTATTGTACAATTACCTAAGCAAAAATGTAGCGAACTTAAACTATTTGTACCTAACAGTACCTACTCTCTACAGATAAATCAGATGTAAATGTAAAATAATATGGAAATCCAAGTCTATGTTTACATTTCTATTTTATTGTAACAATGTATATAAAAGTAAAAGGCTGTATGCCTGAATGAAGAAAAATAACTTTAAAGAAAAAAGAACCGACTTCAACCATAAAATTTTTACATATATGCGGTTGTCTCGTGGATGCCATTGTCGGAACTGAACCAAATTTATATGGGACCAAACGAGAAGCACCAGCTTTCAAATAATAAAAAAAAATCGGTTCACCCAGGCGAAAGTTCTGAGGTAACAAACATAAAAAAGTATAATAAATTGTAGTGCGCGGTGGGTGCAGTGTGCAGTGTACCTCGTTCGGTGAGGAGGTGCACGAGCCTGGTGAGCAGCGTCTCGGCGCCGCGCGGGCAGGCGTCCAGCAGGCGCAGCAGCGCGCCGCGCGGCGGCCGCCCCGCGCGCACCGGCGCCTCCACCGCGCGCAGCACCACGCGCTTCGCCTCCGCGCGCGCCAGCCCGTACACGCGACCCACCTCCACTATCAGCTCTGTCCGCAATCAATACACATTCTTAACATCACACCAAACATACACTTGCAATACAGAACTGATCTTTAAGCCTGCTTTTCACAGCCCCAGTAGCTGGCGGTCAGTGAAGGACAGTAACTGTCACGCAGCTACTGTGAGCCAGTACTGACCGGTCAGTTTCAGTCGGATAGCTTCATAAAACTTGTTTGTTTCTATTGACTACTGACCTATCCCCACTCCCTCAAGGACAGCTACTGAGTTGTCACTCGCTCCATATGAACACATTCAGACAGTGGCCGATCAGTGCCGAAGGACAGTGAGAAGTTTAAGAAAGAAACCTTGACGTAAAATAAAAAAACAACATTCTCAACAACATTTTTATGGATTATATCGCACTGATCAGCCATTTTGCTAGCCACGTGAAAACGCTGACCCATTGCGAAACTAAAAACAGAACTAGTAGCTGTGTACCACTATCTCCTATTACAGAGCCAGTAGTGAGGACACGCCGGTAAAGTGACAGTAGTACAGACAGCAAAATGTATAGTTGCTGTCTACTGGGTGGCTGTCTACTGGGTGGTCAGTACCTGGGCCTGTGAAAACCAGGCTTTAATATGTGATAACAATATTACAAAAAATGCAAGAGTGAAAGAGTAAGAGAAAAAAACATATTCAAGTTGGATCCAAACTGTAATTTGGCTCATGAAACAGTTGCGCTAGAATAGTTTTACTCAAAACAATACTGTTTGTTAATCGATTTTCCATTTGTCAAACTGTCGTACTTTCATTCTACTAATAACGTGAAAGTTTGGATGTTCAAAGGGACATCTATACCAGGTGGATATACCATTTACGCGAACCAAATGGTTTGCGTCTACTGTCATAGTGTGAGCCGCCAGGATGTGGATGACTTGCTGGAGTCTGTGTCTCCTGCGCAGTACAGTTTGACTGTCTTCAAGTCGCGAGTGAATAGGTACCTAATGAATAAGTGAGCCCCAACGTAGAACACATCGCTGCTTAACATCAGACAGGATGGTGGTGAAACGCTTGTTACAAAGGTGTTAAACATCTATTTATTATAACAGGTTGATAGACAACGTAAACTAAGTCAGTATTTTACTCAAGTATCAGTGTCATAGTTGTGTGAATAACTGAAATTACACGGATGAAATCGTGGGGCTTTTTCTTTCTTCTTAGAATTGCAATCGGGACGTTGTGGGTTTCAGACCGGTTGTACTAGGTGCGTACCGATAGGTTCAACCTACGTACGCTACACAATGTACGGTGAAGGAAAACATCACAAGGTTATGGCGATAGGCCTACACCGTCACGTTGTAAAATGGTTGAACTGTATCTTAAAATCTCGTATAATAATGGAAACGTAAAACGAACACCTCACAACACAAAGATATTACAGTAACAAATATTTTAATGATTTGATTTACCTTCGTTTTCAGGGAACAGCGCCATTATAAGATTGATGCATAACTTAAAGAGATCATCTGTCCATTTATGTTTGATTCTCGTATCTCCCATGAATAAGTCGACGGGAGGACAATTCAGCGATATAAATCCCAAATACAATTTGGCATACTTTTCAATTACTTTTTTCGTCGGATCTGGACTGATTTTATAAATTTTAACAACGGAATTCACAGCCATGTCACGAATATTCTCAGACTCATTCACTGAAACACAAACAATAAACTGTTAATTTAAATATGGCACTACTTATGTGTATACAATTGAAGTACTTGTATGCTTAATACTTACACACGTGGGAAACAAGAGCAGTGACATATTTATGAGATCGCGGTGGTCGCATTATACAAATTTCTTCTAACAATTCCATAGCTACGATTGTCATTTTATCGTCTGTAACTAAGTACTTAAGATAGTCTATAGCTTCATCTGTGATGTGCGGAGCTTCCAAGTAAATTTTTCGCAGCAGAACATCTTTTGCGTTTTCAGTGTTGGGATCACCACGCTCACAGATCTGCGTTATGAGCGCGCATAGTAGTTGGTTGTAGTTATGGTCGTGCTTCTCATGCAGGCGAGGTTGCAGCGTGATAGGGTGCCGGTTGAAACCCTGCATAAAGGAATACTCCTCGTATAGCCACGATATAGCGAGCTCTGTCCTGTTCATCGCATCGTCTAGGATGTAGTTGAGTACTAAGTCCCGCAGTTCAGGCGTGTAGCTCGACGCGAATATGGTGATCAGTTTGTTGCGTATCTGTGTGGCTCCCCCGATCGCGGCATCATTCTCCGCCCGCAGTATCCTGGTTACCGCTTGGAGCACCAACTTCTGTTTGGTTTCTTTGGGCAACGGTGCAGTGATTTCATGCAATTTTAGTAGTTTTACTCTGTGCTTCAATTTCGGTATCGTAGGAGTCGGTGGAGGAACAGGCTTTTCTTGATTTTTGCCCTTCCTTGCTTCTTCTTTCAAGTGTTCTTGCCTCGTTTCTTCCATTAATTTTGTAACCGCACTCTCCATTTGTCTGTCAGCTTTAGTAGATTCTTGTAACTTAGCTACAGCGTTCCGTAGAGTAGCTTTTTCGTCGTTTTCTTTAATATTAGGAATTTTTGCAGCAATCGCCGCTAGTGACGTCTGAGGTGTTTGTGTAGGTGCTGATGGTAATGATTCTCCCTTAATAAGAGCTAACATCATACGAGCTAATTGTCGTTTTTGATTTAGAGTTCCAGCATTCGACACAGGTTTGTATATGGAAGTGAAGTTAGGAGGCAT
>SJJU01000748.1:0-38247 GCA_012932125.1 Conopomorpha cramerella | reverse complement strand
AAAAAAGTTATCTACATTTTAGTCATTTTGAAACTTTAAACGGCTCTCCTGCACATTTACATTTTTGTCGCTTATACCCTATTTACCCCTAACTGTCGATATAATATTATATGTATATTTTTTTTCCCAAGTAGATTTGGACACATTTGACATACCAAAGTGTTAAATTAACTTTGTAACTTAATCAACTTTGCAATATTTACTTTCAATTTTAAATTGAAAAAGAAAACTAATTTTAATTATAATAATTAACAAACAAATACAGACGGACTATACAAATAATTTTGTCAGAAGGCAGACAAGTAACTTATATGGTAATTGATAATATAAAGATATAGAAGCATAAGGTTGGATGTGTCAATTTGTTACTTTACGGGAGAGTGTTAAGAGTTTAGTTTATGTTGCATGTTTACCTTTGTTTTAGTGACTGGGTCCTTTTTACTCAGCTTTTTAATGCAAAGGCTGAAGTCTGAGTTCAGAGACTGCTCGCTGTCCATTGTGACCAATGTGGGGAAGAGAGCTGGGAAAGCCTTCCCACTAGCACTGGTAGCCAGTGGTGACACTACTCCTAAGGAGGTGCCAAGCAGTTGTGCACTGCGTCCACTGTTTGAAGGCTGAAATTTTGTCAAAAACAGTTAAAATAGTCCCAGCTACCTGACTATGATAGCCATTCAATTCAGATACAAAAATAATATTATAACTTATACCTGTAAGTATCACAAAAACAAAGTATAAATGAAAAACATTTAAAGCTAAGTTATGAATGAGTATTTATATCATGTATGGGAGTAATTATACGATCTAATTACACTGATACATGTTATTTTTATAGCTAAAGTAAGTAAAATTGTATTGAAGTGTAATAAAATGAAACATACTCTAACATTATTCTTCGTTCTTTGGCTTTGCTTACTTTTGCCACCCATCTTTCAAGTAATGCTGAAAACAGTGTAAATTAAATTATGGAAGTCAGGAATGAACACAATTTATAGATATTATTCGTAATTTACGAATAATAAAAACATCACGACCGAAATGACAGACGTGGGTTATGTCAATATTTATTGACAAATTGCCCTCGTATCGAAATATTGATGGAAGTGGTCCAATTTGTATTAAACACCCAGAAAAGTTTGAATAAAACTTCCTATAAAAACTTATTGAACAAAAAAAGTTTTAACCTCTGTGAAGTACTTATTTATTTTATTTTTTCACTGTCAAAAATTAAAAGTTTAGACCTGTCTCACTCAGCTGCGCAGGCAGATTGGGTGATACAGCTGGACACTGTGCTTGTCAGTTATTATTACTCTTATGGTGTAAAATAGTTTAATTTGTATTATATGTGCTGGGGTGGCCGTAATCATGGCGCCAATCAGATACAGTCTTCACTATGAAGATTATTCGGAACATTTAATGTCAAGATTTGGAAAATTGCTTCAAATGCAATCATTAGTGGATATGACGCTCATGTGCAGTTCTCATACGTTGCGTGTTCATAAAGCAGTTCTAGCTGCGAGTAGTGCGTATTTTCAGGTAAGATAATGTCCTAATAGATGCCTGATAACTTACCTAGGCAATTGGTCATCTGTATTCAATTTTTATAGGAGCTTGACAAAAAAAATCTAGTTGGTTTGTTACGATATGGTTACGATAGGTTTCGTTTCGCGGCAATAGGGTTAGCGTTATTCCTCATGAAATAAAATGAGAACATGAACAGTCTTACGACTTTCGGTATGACAAGGAAGTGCCTAAGTATTTACTTATTGATTTAATAAAGGGTCCACTCTTAACACACCCTTCTAATTTATCACTCTTGCTTACCTACGATGTTTTTTAGGAAGTGCTTCAAAAGCAAACAGGTGAGCCACTTATAATATTGAAGATGAGATTTAGCGTGTTGAAGTCGCTTGTCGAGTTCATGTACTGCGGTAAAACACAATGTTTAGAAGAGAATCTTGATGAACTGGTTTCTGCTGCACAGTTTCTGAAAATCAAAGGATTATGCAAAGTTACGAAGGAAGGGCTCGGAATAACTAATAATGGTAAGGAATATTATGCCTACAGTCTAGGCACTTAATTCATCATGATCATCATCAGCCTATAATTAAGTACACTGCTGGAAAAAGGTCTCTCCAATTTCACGCAACTGTGATTTGTTTTCGGTTTCTCGCAACCAGCTTCTGCCAGCCATCTTGCGCAAATCATCAGTCCAGCTTGCATAAGAGCATCCACTCACTCCATTTGCCGAGACGCGGTTTCCACTCGAGAAGTCGTTTACCCCAACGGTCATCGGTTCTACGGCTAATATGCCGGCCAACTGCCACGTCAGCTTGCTCTTTTAAACTTACTAATGATAATAATGATTTACAATATTAAGTAAGTTACACACTTCACGCCTTTTAATCCCAAAGAGAAGTAGGCAAAGGCACTTGCTAAAGCAAATGCCCAAGGTTCACCAAGCGTATTTAACCCAACGTGACAGGGGGTGAGCCCATCATTAAGTTACTTCATACGAAAATATTAGAACCATGTTAAGGTACCTATGCAGTTGAGTCTTAGTGTTTTCTATTAACACATTGAAGGATATACTCCTTCAAGACATAGACAGACATAGAGACAATAGATGTTTTATTATTATGACGCCTACAGACTTTCACTGTCCGGGAAATAGTTAACTTAGTTTTTACTTAGGTAGGACAGGTCCCTGCTTGCCTATAGGCATTGTGATGTTGAGGCCTTGATATGTTTCAGGAGAACTGCCTGTTTTCACTCCACCCGTTGTAATTAACAGGCCGCCGCAATCGCTCATAGAATCGACGGTGAGTTTTTAATCCCCGACCCAAAAAGAGGGCTGTTATAAGTTTGACGTGTCTGTCTGTGACTTTCTTAATACCTTTTTAACTTTCGAACTAATAGAGCTTATTTATTGACTAATAGAGATTGTTTGAAATCTGATTTTATCGAGCGTGTTCTTAGCTATGTTTGATCGATATCGGTTCACACACAAAAAAAATATTTGGGTTGAAATTGGGATGAAAAAAATAACTTGATTAAATATGTCCAAGTGGGGTATCCAAAAAAGAGCACGATAGGTCTACTCAGTCGGTTTTTTTTTTAATTTGTAATTTAATAGTTATACTTATAACAGTCTTCTTTTAAAGTACCTACTTATTTCCTTTTAACAAGTACCTAAAATCAATTACCGACCTTCGTCCTTTCGACTGCAGGAAGGTGCCGACCCTAAACTAACTTTGCCACAGCCGCATCCACCGAGCTCTACGCAACCGATTGATAACAGTTTGATTCGAAACAAGGTTAGTGAAATCTTAGTCCACTGTTCTTTCCTAACCGTTGCAGATATCTAAGTATTTTCCAGCTTTCCAAGTGATGATACAAAAGCTTTAAAGACTTGGCTAATCCCATAATTTCTTCTACTTTTGAGTAAACTGTAGGTAACTCTGTAGTACTCTGTAACTGTAGTAAACTCTATCGTTTGACAGTTTATCGACATATCATGCACATGATAACCCCGACTGTTACTAAATGCACCGGTACTTAGTGTGTGGCTTTACCAGCCACTAATCGTTAACTTACCTATCTAGAGAGTCTAAAAGAACCCCTAGCAATGGTCTTAGAAACGTTGTTTTAATTTCCCCATATTGTCGTCATAGTAAAAATTCTTCACATTGACGAGCCCAGCAACGTTTCTAAGACCATTGCTCGGGGTGCTTTAACATGCAGTATAGATAGTAAGTAATTTAGAAAGTTAATTTGGTCTTATATTTGTACAATGTTCTCACTTTCTCAGAACCCAGTGGTACGCATTCCATTCGATATGGACAGGACAAATGCTCCGTCAGCGCTCGCCCCCGCTGTCCCCGATTACCCTGAAGCGCCGCGAGCTATCAAACCACGACGCGGACGACCTAGTGTAAGTTTTTTATAGGTACACTGTATCGGTTTATATTTATATTGTATGTATGAAACATTTATGTTCCGCTATGACTGTTCCAATTTACAATAACAATAACAACCTAATTAAAATGTCTTTTCAGTCAGCTTTACAGCCCCTTCCAAATCGCTTTACAAACTACTTGCTTATCATCATCATCAGCCCATATTTATAGGCCTCTCCAATTGCACGCCACTGTGATCTGTTTTCGGCTTCTCGCATCCAGCTTCTGCCAGCCATCTTGCGTAGATCATCAGTCCACCTTGCCTGAGGGCGTCCTAAACTCTGTTTGCCGAGACGCGGTCTCCACTCGAGAACTCGTTTTCCCCAATTCCCAATGCTTATCATTACTAAGCATTAAATAATTATAGGTCCGCGAACATTACTTTTTGCTTATATCATGCCCTAACTTGCTAGGTACTGCTACCTACTAGTTAAATGTAGACACTAGAAAGATTACCTGGTGTGCGTGTGCAGCGAGCTGGCTGGGAAGGCGGCGCGTTAGGGCGGGCGGCGCAGCGCGCTCTGTTGCGGCGGGAACAAGACTCGCGGAAGGCTATCAACCAGCTCAAAAGCTTGCAGTCACGACAGATTCAGGTTTGACAATCTTCTCTTGATTAAACTAAGTAGTTAGGTAGGATCGATTGGTCCTACCTAGGTAGGTATGGTAAGTAAGTACTTAGTATAGATCTTTTTTATTAAGGTAAGCACATTATACTTTAAATCAATACTTCAGGGATAATCCCACCACCACCCAAGCCCTACCTGCCTCTCGGCGTACGGGCCATTCTCTGGAGACGTGTGCATCTACTTGCTTTTGCCTCTTTTCAACGCACATCAACAATAGTTCATGACTGAATGTAATATTTGTATAAGCAATCAATAAGTTTTTTTTACAGGATTATATGGACCGAGTGACGCTGTCACAAGCGGTGAACAGCATCTGCGATCCGGACTCGTCCAGCCACAACTACATGAACATGGATAACGACTTCATGTATATGGACCAGACTGTTTCGTCTAATGTGCTCGACCCCTACAATAAAGCGGCTAACCTCGGCGCAGACGCCCTCCCTTCTAACTACCCATCCTCTGTATCGGAAGACCCTAACGGTAGCGGCGTCGGCTCCGCCATGTCTGAATACGTTAATGCTTTAAAAAGTGCAGGTCTGCCCACTGACTTGCCCATACTTTTTGAATCTGGCGATGGTTCGTACATAAACGTCAACGAACAAGTCCTTCTAGATATGGTGCAAAGCAGTGAAATTCAATACGAAGTTATTGAACAACCTAACATCATCGACAACGTCACCGACCCCACTCAGATAAAAAGCATAGATGACCTATCAAAGTCCATAGAAAGGGGTGAAATGATGATGGGACCAAAGAGCTATTCGCTTAACTATGACAAAAATGATTCGGAATTCAACAGACACGAAGACGCTATAAATAGTCTTAACGCTATATTGCCTGATAATATGGAATCATTTGCTGATCAACAGAATTATGTAGTGCTGGAACCACAACTACAAAGCTCTAGTCAAGTCCTGAACAATCAGCAAGCTCCGCATGATGATTTCTCATGTATTGATGGTGATGAATTCTTCTCTAAAGCAATGGGAGAAGATGTCAAAAAATATTACGAAGCGCAACAATTAGATGATACCAGAAATATGGAGCTTTGTCCGACAAGCTCTTCTCTGGATACCCATTTTAGTATGTCACTGCTCGATACAAAGTCGACTAATTTGGATTCCAGTGGACGACAAAATGTTGATAGTTATGACTTTGAGTTACAACTTACACAAGGGCCGGATGCTCTGGATTGTTTGATAGCCACGCCAAAAAGGATCGATGATGAGAAACATTTGGATGAGGTCGCTCAAAAGAAAGCAGAGATTATCAAAGACTTATTAGACATAGAAAACAACATGCATATCACTAAAGATAACGATTCAAATAACATTAAAGATATGACACAAGGCAATGACGATATTGCACATTTCGGAATGAATAACAATAATGAAATTAACAATTTTGCTGATAAACCTCATAATGAGAACGAAAATAATGACAATGTAATGTCACCAGTAATTACATCGAGTGCTTTAGATTGGGACTGCGTCGATTTGAGTTCTAATAAGGAAAATGAGTGTAATAATCCTATTGATCGCATGGATGTCGCTGACAATTTAGACAATGCAAATACTGTGAATGAAAGTTGCGGTTCTGGAGACAATGTTGCAATGAGTACGAATTATGATAAAAGTTTAGATGATTCTATAGTGAATTCTAGTTTCGATCAGGATATACCTTTCGCCGTAGGTCTTCTACCGATGAAACAAGTATCCGGTGACGAAGACAGCGAAATGCGTAGAAGCTCACAAGACACTGACAGTTTAGATGATATGGATGCGAAATGTTTAAAACGTAAAGCCAAATACAAGAAACTGTAAATAAAATATTAAACTACCTAGTCATGTAGGTAATCGATGATGAACTTATAAAATGTTAAAATAATAAATATGTTTACTGATAAAATAAGTTTAGTTTCTAATTTAGTAAGTAGGTATATTCAACAAACTAATCCGACAACTTTGTCTGATATACCGACAGCAGAATTACCAATTAGTGAAAAATAAGGTGTCAGTCTCCGAGTACAATGGGCGTTAATGGGTTAAAGTGATAAAAAAAGAGGCCATCTAGGACTTAAAGACCTAATCTAGAACCAGCAGTTTCGGCTACATTTCACACTTGGGACATGTTATTGAACAAAGCTCTCAACAAAACTCTGTAGGAAGAGGAAGAAGACGCCTGTTCGAAACGTTTTAACAAAAGGTACTATCAAGACACTTTGAAATTCTGCAGACTCACGGGAGGGAGTTTTAAAACCACACCCACCGTGGATTTCGCAGAGGTTCGAGTTCAGTAGGTACCTTAATTGGTCAAATGCTTAATGGAACAAACAAGAACCTAAATTTGCCAGGTACCTACGTAATATGCCAGAGAGATTCTTAATTTGTCATTTCCTAAGTTCGTCAAATGCTATTTGTCAATTACGGTACAGGTATGTTCAGTGACAGAAAAAAATACTTTCAACTAGTCCGGAGGGGCAAAAATTGTTGAATAAACCCCTTAGCACTAAACACTCTACCACAGCCCCTTGGTCCCAGGTCGTAGCTGGATTTGTTATTTGACTACGACACAGGAAATAATTCACCTACTTCGTAGCTAATTGGTACGTAGTCTGCTTCCAAATGGGCCTATTAATTTCCATGTCGTAGCCAGCTACCAAATCTAGCTACGAAATGGCACCTGTGAATATGACTAAAGGGAATAAGTAAACTGCGGCAGATATTTTCTTACTTTAAGCAAGCATCTGTAGTAATATATGACATATCTGACAAATGTAAATTTATAATTAAGAAATTGACGAACGTGTACGAAATCTCTCCGAACGGTGTCCGTCCGCATAATAATCGATATATTCGAAAGAAATAAAAAATAATAATTAGGAGGGACATATATTTATTGGTTATTAAATCGGTAAATATAAAATACGCGTACTTATGATACTTCCAACATTGCAGTTCAGAACATTCCATATATTGTTTGTAAATACAATATACTGACATAAAAATATAATAATAAATGCCCTCTTGTAACATAGTTATATCATACACAGTTTACATAAAATTAGTTATGAGATAGAGAAAATGGCTCGGATTGTGCAGTATTACAGTATCCATTTAAGCATGTATATATCAGCTTGAATCAGTTGAATGGAATCAAGTGCCACGTTAATAAATGGGCCGATTGGATTGATTGATTGACGGACGGAATTCGTCAATCTCATTCATTGTTGACCACACCACCAAACAGTACCCCTAGGGGTGCGGTTAACAAACATCATATGTTAACGACACCACCGGTGATTAGTGTTGTGTAAAGTATAAACAGAAAAACAACCCCCTAGGGATACCGTTTAGTAGTGCGGTCAAAAATGAACCGTCAATCTCTGATATGACTGTAAACCCCTACCTGCCCAGCTGCGATTACACGTGTAGTCTAGTCAAACCTCCACTTGTTGTATAACTATAGTTTAATAACTATGTGGGATCCAAGACAGAAGGCTAGGCCCCCCGGGTTCTAGCCCCGTCGTCACTGATTGACCTTTTGTCTATTCTGGATGCCGCTGTAGATCGTGGCTCTAACAGGAATCACAGTGGTGGGAAAGTGGGTGGGAATATCCCGGATAACATTCTTTACTTGTTGTATCATTGGATGTATTGTATTATATACATGCATAAACAGATACCTACTCCAGTGACTTACATAACTACAGTTCTTAAATCTACATTAGAGTACGAGATTCAATGTTTAAGGCTTAAATGCTTATTGTCAATATGACAAGAAAAAACGAGAATTGAAGTAAACATAACAAGAAAAAAGACATAAAAAAAGGAATGGTCAGATTAATAAATGATCTCAACATACATAAAAGTATGTAAAAAAAATAGTAAGTAAATATAAAAGTACAAAATGTAAATATATTTTGGAAAAAAATTATACATTCCAGAAGAAATAATAAAATACTATAAATCCTCACTGGCCCAGAAACTTGACCACGTGTATTTAAAGCGTAACTATGTCCCAGTAATATTTCAACAAACCATTTAATTTTCACTGGACAATTGACAGATATAGACCTGTCTATGGCAACTACAAAATGCAATAAACACTTTTTAGCTATTAGTAGTGGAATTTGGAATATAAAGTTACATTTTAAGCAAACCGATTGTGACCGAATGTTGGACGGAGTAAAAGTGGACTAACATATCCACAAAAATACGTTTGTTTTTTGTTCTCAAACGTACCAATTATGAAAATAACATATTGATACTAGTTCCTGTACCGTGGACATTGATTAAAACGAAGAGATTCACTTACAGTCTAAAAAAATGCTCTAATCACGACAACATGTGTTTTTTAAATGTGTAGGCTACGATTGCAATCGTTAATCCAAACGTGGGCATAACGTGAGTGCCCGCAGAGTCTCTTACGTAGTAGCCATACGCATCGCTATGATAGTCACCCATTTGGAAGGTGATGGGCGGCGAAGACATTCGGCCGTCGCCGCCATTGGAATAGGCCAGAACACGCAAGTGGTAGGTCTTCCCGGGCGTCAGGGCCGACACAACAGCCTCCAGTTTGTGCTCGACCGGAACTAGAGTGTCGTTAGCCGTGCTCATGTCTTGGTCGATCTCCCACACGCGCACCTGCACATAAGAAATAAAAAAATATAAAATTGTTTTATGGTCAACGACGTTTGTGCTGGAGCCATTTTATATATACATTTTAGTGTTTTTTACCATTTATTTTAATACTAGCTTTCCGCCCGCGACTTCGCCCGCGTGTACTTCGGTTATCACCGTGATGAAACCCGCACACCACAAGGTGTGTGAACCCTATAACGGCGATGGGCTCACCCTCTGTCACGTTGGGTTTTAGCTTACTAAGCAAGTGCCTCTGCCTACCCCGCTTTGGGATTAAAAGGCGTGAAGTATATATTTTTTTATTATTATTTCAGTCTTCGTGTACTCCCTCTCATGCTTAGACTTGAAAGATATCGAATAACTAACTATCCTTCACAAGTGGCCTGTATTGACAGAAAAAAACGCGAGTAACACCACGGGGTACAGCTAATACCTTATAACCGATGAGCGGCTCCTCCTCATTAGTGGGTTGGACGTAGCGCCACACCACGCGCACGGCGCTGGGGTTGATGGCCCACACGTTGACGGAGGCGGGCGGTTTCTGCGGCGCCTTGCGGAACGTGCGCTCGCGGAACCGCTCGCTCTCTGGACCCTCGCCCGCTGAATTGAAAGCCATTACCTGGAAACAAGGATAAACAATAATATCAATTTCTTTTCTTGTAACAAGTACTTTATAGTCATGATAATTTATTGATTGTTACTCATTTAATGTATTGTATGTGTATACTGTCTTTGGCTATTTGATTCAATTAATGTGTGTACACATGTTTTGGATTTTAGTCCAGCCAAAACTTCTTATTCCAATTGTGTATTGATGTATAATTGATTAAAATCTGTTACGTGTATCTAATAATAAATAAATAACCCTTTACCAGACAGAGGGCATAAAGATCCCACCTAATTTTGAACCTTAGTACTCAATACTCAATAATTTATTGCGTTCCACAATGGTAAATAGCATTAGATGGTAAAAATTATATAAATACAAGTACAGCATTGTGGACCCTGATGGGCACAGCAAAAATTGGAGGAGAGGACACGGAAACAAATTACAAGTTGTCTTCAAAGTATTCTTTTAAATTATAGTACGTTGAAATACAGTCTAAAATCATGAATTTTAACAAACATTCTGCCTGTTAAAGGGTTAATCAAACAAAGGCTAGTTAGTATATTGCCACTTGGCCAACACATACTTTGAACCTTATTGAATGTCTTTACTGAAATGATCTGTAGATTTCAGAGAAGTTATCACAGAATAATGACGTAAGGTATGTAACACTATACAGGCTACATACCTATTTAAACAGTAAACAATAATTTCACATTGTACTTAAAAGCTAGATTTTATGATAAACGAGCGTCTGTGGTCCAGTGAGCGTCTGTGGTCCAGTTGGTCGGACCCTTGACTTGTAACCGGGAGGTCCCGGGTTCGAGTCCGGCTACTGGACGTGTACCAATGGACTCTTTTTCAGAGCCTATGTACGCAACGCAACGCTCGTACGGTGAAGGACAACATCGTGATGAAACCCGCACACCACAAGGTGTGTGAACCCATAACGGCGATGGGCTCACCCCCTGTCACGTTGGGTTAAATACGCTTGGTGAACCGTGGGGTACTTGCTTTAGCAAGTGCCTCTGCCTACCCTCTTTGGGATTAAAGGCGTGAAGTGTTTTTTTTTTTTTTTTTTTTATGATAAACATCACCCGGGTTTATGTGTCGGTAATTAGAATAACAAATGTCAATAGAGTCCAAAATCCATCAGAAAAACTCCAGGCCTTGTCTGATTAAGGGTTAATACAGTTTTACCACTGAAGCCGAAGCTTCTGGGTGACAGAAAATTCTTAATAAAGGAATCTAAAAAACCATTAACTCGACTTTATTGATGACAAATTTTAAATAATAATTGATATTGACTTGAATTTCAAAATTGTTTATGCTAGGTATGTAATAATTTATATCTAATATATAAAATTCTCGTGTCACAGTTTTCGTTGCCATACTCCTCCGAAACGGCTTTTCCGATTGTTACTAAATTTTATATGCGTATTCAGTAGGTCTAAGAATCGGCTACTATCTATTTTTTATGGATCTACCAGTTGTATTTCTCCCAATACACGGGTTACAAAGGCAACTTATTATGGCAAAACAAATGTTTGCCGGGACAGCTAGTATATACTATAAGATACAGATAAGCAACATTGTAAAGCCTACCATCATCTTGACCATAACCTGTAACCTTTGAACAAAACAAATGAATTAATATTGTTGTTTTTGTTTTCGACCGATTATACTATTTGTACCTACTTTATTGTAATTTAGTTGAACAGATAATTATTTGACTCACCTTAACATAGTAATAGGTATCTGGCTGCAGACCGACGATCAATGCCCAATTGCGCGTCGTTCTTGACAGGTAATAGATGCCTTCTTCCTCTTTGTTATCTTCTCTCCAATACTTGAGACGATGGCCGATCAGTTTGCCGCGGAGTCGATCGCGAGACTGGTCGATTGGATTCCAGGTCACATTCAGTGATGTCGAGTTGAATGAGCGTGCTAAGATAGCCTGAGGAGCGACTTGTGGCATATCCTCTGCTGAATATATGGTTACAATCTCGCTCTCAGGACCCGCGCCCATATTATTCAACGCCTGCACTTTGACGTCGTATTTCGTGAAAAAGTAATCGAGAGATATGTGAACGACATACATTCCAGTATTGCCGTGACTCTTCAGTAATAAGCTCTGGAATTCGTATTCGGTGGAGTTCCGGCGCCAGAAGATCTTGTAGTGCACACCGGGGCCGTTCTGCAGGTGTCGCGGCAGGGGGTCCCACGTGATGGTGAGGTCGCCTATCTTACCGCCGCCGCCGCCGATGCCTGTGGGCGCCGTGTAAGGCTTGTCCGGCAACGTCGGGAACTGCGGACTTGGCTCGGACGGCACACCCGCTCCATGGATGTTTATAGCTTGCACACGAAATTCATACACAGCCCATGGAGTAAGTTTTGTGCCAATAGTAGCTCTTTTACGCCCATTGTATCGATCGATTTCAACAACATTTCCTATATTGTCGCTAATGACGTACCACGTAGAGTTACCCAGTGTTCGTCCAGAAATAACATAGCCAGTAATCGGTCGGCCATTGGAACTGCTATCGGTCCACTCCAGACTCACAGAATTGCGCTGAATGTTTTGCACTTGAACCCCGCCAGGGGCACCGGGAGGTCCTTCTACCCGCAATGTTGTGCGCGTTGAAATACGCCCAATGGCAGATTTTGCAATACAGTCATAATCTCCGACATCAGAAAGGCTCACGTTATAAATGGTCAACTCACCGCCGTCGATATAAATTCTCTTATCAACATACGGATCTAAAGAATCCTTGATTCTAATGCCATTATGACTCCATAAGTAAGCAGTATCTAAAATGGGGTCTATTTCGGCTCGACAGTGCATGAATACGGTGTCGTGGACAAGCGCGTGCATACGCGGGGCTAGGCGCTCGACGAAGCGCGGCGCGCGTAACACCAACAGCCGGCCACGGCTCTCGTCCGACCCATACTGGTTCTTGGCTACGCACGTGTACACGCCCTCATCTTCACGGGACAATTGACGAATTATGAGATTACCATTTTCTGTGATAAACCTTTTGCCACCAGCTCCTATTACCAAATTGTCTTTTTTCCACGTATAAGTTGGTTTTGGCGCAGCTTCGGGGTTACAACGTATTGTCACATTGCCACCTTCTGAACCATATGTTTCTGATTCAAGTGGCCTTTTCTTAAATGACGGTTTTAAAGACAACACCCTCAATTGAGCTGATGAATATCTTGTTTTAAGTTGGTTTCTGGCTTCACACTGGTACATACCAGGATCTCTTTCTGGATCTAGATATCTAATTGTCATTACATTGTCTTGTATGATGTAGCGGTCTCTATCCTCAGGCTCCAATGTATTCATTGCCAGTTTTTTTCCATTACGCCACCATGTGTAATTCACATCCGGAATACCAAATGCCTCACAGCTCCAGTGTAACTCTCCTTTGTTATCTACATGCTTATCAGCTAGTGGTATTGTAAAGTTTGGTTCAGCCTGTACCTTTAAGAATACACTGTTAGATATGTGTGATCTGTCATTACGGACATCGCAAATATATTCACCTTCATCTTCAACACCCACATTGGGAATTGTTAAGATTCTGTTAAAATTGCTCAGGTAAGATTTTTTTGGTAAGTGGCCAACTTTTCTCGTCCAATTGTATGAGGGTACCGGATGGCCAAAAGACATGCACTCCAATCTTACTGCATGACCGACAACAGGTGCATCAGGAAACACTTTGGGAAAGTTATTAGGGAATTTGAGCTGTTGATAATCTGAGTGAGGGTAAACTGATAGTGTAAAGAATGGTCCAATCCTACCTGAATCTGACACTTTGCTTTTGACATTGCAGCTGTAATTTCCTCCATCAATTGTTTCCAAGGCCGAAAAATACAGTCCACCATCATAGGACACAAACACCCTTTTATCTTCTTCTACAAGGTTTGGAAACTCATTTCTAGCCCATAGGAAATTTACTGCTGGATAATATGACGGTGCATCACAAGACATCACTTTACCCCAATATTCATTTCCAGTCTCCATGGATCTTTTTTGATTGAATTCTCTTATGTATCCAAATGCGAGCAAGACAGATTCTGATTTTATTGTCCCGAAGTCATTTGTTGCAGTGCAGTGATATTTCCCACTGTCTTTTTCAGTATCAGGATTGTAGATCATCAATGTTCCTCCACTTAATACAAACCTATCATTAGACAAGGGATCTATTTCATTGTACACAAGTTTATCAAGTGCATATTCTTCTCTGTACCATTTGTAAACAGGTGCTGGATAACCACCAGCTATACATGTTAATTGCACGTACTTGGTTCTGAGAGTATCATAAATAGTGTCTACTGGTTCTTTGATGAAATAGGGCCCGCGAGGAATGTGTTCTGGGTCAAATGTGTCTAGCCCGTAAGTGAAAGACCTGTGTTCCTCAATCAAATACTTTAGCCTCTGCGTCTGCCCTTCACATATGAAATGGTGGTACTGAGTGCCTTCAACTGGTGACAAACCCCATCGACCTTCATGTGTGGCAAACTTGTATAAAAGATAGTCACGGGGCAATAAATTATAACTTGTATAAACATATTGCTGATCATCAAAAAACGCATTATCCAAACCAGTAAGTTGAGAGCCGTCAGCCTCATTGATCCAGTACCCGACCTGCTGCTGGTGAGCACCAATGTACCAAGAGCCTCTCTGAGGGTCCAGGTTCATCAGTGTTGTTATAATGAAGCCATGTTCTTCAATGCTGTTGATAGATAGTAAATCAGCTTCATAAGCTTGACAAATTTTACGAGCTTCATTGTGTGGTCTATCAGGTGACTTGTTGAATCTATAACAATTCTCCCTGTACCTCAACCAATTAGGTGGACATCTAAACCTCTCCTCATAATCAAGCCCAGCATAGTAATGTGCTGTGTTTTCACCATCATTTTCAATGTCATTGTCACCATATACATCAGAACGGAAATCATCTTGATAAAATGTACTCTGTGGCGGGGAATTAAAGTCATTCACTGGAAAACTTCCGTAAGGCACTTGTGAGTTAGGTCTGTAGGTTCCATTTTGTGCATTATCTGGACTGTAAGGTTGTTGAGCATAATTTGTATTATACACATTTTTCTGTTCCAAACGTTGGGCATGTAAACAACCCAATGTCGTAAGAAATAGAAGACAGAGTTTCATTTTCGCTGTAAGAAAAATAAACAGATGTACTTTATATAGAGAAATAAACAAATACGGAGAATTGTAAACCTACGAGACAAACGTTGGAAACGTATTAGATACCTGTATTACTTACCAAAAAACTTGTAAATCGCATTCTGTAATAGAAACAATTCCAACATTAAATTACTGGATAAATTAGTTTCTTTCTTGCTTTTCTTTCAGTCACAAACTATATTACAGATCCTATACAATAAAGGACCCCGTGACCCGTGCCTCGCCCCTTTTCTGTGATGTTGTATTGGTCAAAGGAAGGATGAGTTCTTTGGATTGGTCGCAACTTCGTCAGCCGTGTCGCGGCGAACAACGGCCAAAACAACGAGCGTTCGTTTTTTTTTTTTAAATTTTTACGAGCTTAAGTTTAAAGTCCCTTTTGCACGCACAGGCACAGTACAGTCAAACAGACGAAACATTAAGACTAGATAGGTAACTATTGATTATATTTTTTTATTATCTTTTGTCCCTTACTGCATTACTGGGTTTTGTATGTACTTCTGGAACCAAACTGTTACTTTTACTACAAAAATGACAGTTTGGATACAAAAGTGCATTTTTCTATAGACTCTTTCTCTCCTGCATGTTTCTCATATTGTTGTCTCGTTTTAATCTAAACGTTAGTTTAGATTCAAAGTCTACTTAGTTTTTTTTGGACTGAGTCAACTAACGACGAACTCTGACGCTCATCATACACAATGTTCGCGGTTACAGTGCAGTACTCGTATAAATATATTTTTAAGGAAACGCGCACTGACATGATATTAAACGTTAAAAACGGGTACATGATATTATCTTTGGTTAATCTTGGTGCTATAATACCCGTTTTAAACTTTTAGTACTCGTATATTTTTTTTAACTACGACGACGACGCGACGTGGTAAATATGGCTCTCTTCTACTGCGCATGATGATCATGACATTCTCATATGACAGGCAGGAACTATATCTCAGAACAATATTAAAGACAACTACACCAAAATGTATGGAAAATCATGTACTTCTAGATCCAAACTGTCACTTTTACTACGAATTTGACAGTTTGGATCTAGATTTGCCCTGATACGCAGTAAGGGGCAGAACTCAGACCAAACGCAACTAGACTTGCAAGCCGCGTACCACCTTCAGTCTATCTCTTTCCCAGCAAAATGTATGGAATTCGATGTACTTCTGGATCCAAACTGTTACCTACTTACTTTCTGTTACTACCACTTTGATAGTTTGGATGCAGAAATACCGCGGTAAATGACAGATTTTTTTTTCTCTTGCTCTTTCACTCCTTCATGTCGTCCATAATGTTGTCTCGTTTTATTCTAAACGTCAGTTTCGGATTGCAAGTCTATAGTTGTTTTTGGTCTGAGGCCTGAGGAGTTGTTGATCTCTGGGCACTAATTTAGAATTTGTTTTTATAGCAACAAAATATTATTACAATTGTAAAGTGATTGTAATCGATAATGTCAAGGCTGGGCATTGATTATTGCTCGCTAAGGCTTTGGAAAGAAGACTACGCGGAAGGTAGAGTGCTCGTTTGCAAGAAGCAAGATAACTTGGAAAGACCTGACGAACATGTGGCGCGAAATTTTGCAAACTTTTCTAAAGGTGAACTTTCTTATTACTTCCATAATATTATACACTATCTTGTGATATCTAGTGTATATTACTAAGGTAATGAAACAATTTTCTACGTGAATACTATAGGTAATTAAGTATTATTATTTTAGATATATTTTACTTCTGTATTGTGTAGGTCCAGCAATATCATGGATATTGTTTGGTGTGTTCTTATTTATTTGCAAGATGGACCATAGTGGTGTTATCCGCTGTTTGTTCTCGTTCCTGTAGAAGAATTGCTATAAAATACATCCAATTCAATGTGTTTATTGCATTCCATACCTAATGTTAGGTTCCAAGACTTAAGCTTTTCATTGTAATTTCATTCACTAATTGTAAAAAGTGTATGTAAAAAGCAATGGTCTATTTTGTATCAAGATTTTGCATTTCTCTACATTGTCGCCTTTTTTTTTATTGTTTTATTGACTCTGTTGTGCCCAGTATCACTGCGACCATCGCTGATCTATTGTGATCACCACCTGGTTAAACACATTGTCGCCTTAGTAAAAGTAGTTCATATTGACGAGCCCAATAATGTTCTTCCAGTATGTCGTGGTTTGGATATTCACCTCTTCACATCTATAGTATTAGTAGGTTTTCTGAAAATGACGAAAGCCACTACATACTCATCTACATACATAGTTAAACTCACATCCATAACCCTAAATCGGGTGGACAGACCTTCATTTGAGAGACATTGCAAAATAACTTTGTGGTTTATTTCGACAAATAGAATGTAAGGTAATTGATGCTTTGTACCCAGCTTATAACCCAATAATCCATTTTGTTGGTAGCTATGCCTAGCATGTCATGTAGGTCACCAGTTACACTGGTGATATAGTCCGAAATGCATATATTAAGTACATACATGATCGCCAACCCGCCTGCCAAGCATGGCAATTACTGGCATTTCACCCCAAATGACGGATCTCATTGGGGGAGGCCCACGTCCAGCAGTGGACGTTATGTGGCTGATGATGAAGTACATATGTACACGGAAGTATGTACATAGACTGCCTTATATGCTTAATGGCCGTATTCATAAAAAGTTTAAATGTTACTAAATAGTTGATGAATATCAATTTACATTAGTTATTTGGTGGACATTTGACCAGTTTTCGAGACTTTCACTAGCAGTGCACGAGCTCTGTTCTAACTTTATTCAATACCACCGTTAAATTGTAACTATTAATAGGTTTGGTATCTTGCTGACTTAATGAGGAATAAAACCAAATATTGTGTATAATATTGTTCTCATTTTATTTTTATAGTTATTAACAAAATCAAGTAAGTAATTAGGAATATCACTATAATACTTTAGAATGTGGACAGTATTAAGTTCCAATTAGAAATTGTATGCAATATGATATTAATATAATAGCGATAGTGTTGTACCTTCATAGTAAACATGAAAAGGTACCTATGCAAGGTTTTTTTTTTAAATTATTATTCACACATAACATCACAGATGAAAAATGTACCTACTTACTTAGTACTTGTTTCTGGGTTTTCTTTCATAGTGTAACCTACATTGAGCCCTTAACAGAAACAAACTGATTGTATTTTTCAATAAAACATATTTCTTATCAATTTTGAAAATCTACCTATATCTTTTAGCTACATTTGCTCCCAAATTTCATTCCCTTGCATAAACTAGACATTTTCCAAAAAAAGGTAGGTAAGTAATAGAAGAATTAAAACAATCTCATTTAAATTGTAAATTATTGATATGTTAAAAATATTGTGTTCTGTCTGATGAATTATTAATATTTGGACAATCATGGACTGCTGCTGTAAAACTTCTGTCTTTTTTCATAACTACATTTTCATACATAACTGTGAAACTCTGTGAAAATATTTATAATTCAGTTGTTTAAAAAGCCAGAAGTGTTATCATCAAGCATTTCTTGACTGTACCTACGTAACATAGAACAGAAAAAAACAATTCAAAACATAATTGTAACAATAATAATCTCAATTTGACTACATAGTAATTTAAGCACAACATAATATGATATGAGTAAAAACAACTTTATTAATACAACAATGATCTGTGATGTTCATTTCAATTCATTCAATCATATCTAATAGCAACAGAGAACAATAAAACAGAAATATTTCTTATTGAGAAAAGCTTTCTTCATAAATTAATATGAATTTACAACTTCATTTTATTTACATTATTCATTCTATTCTATTGCACTTTATACATTACAGTTTATGGTACGGTAACTATAATTGAACCTAATATTTATTTTATTACTTCCTAGAACTTAACAATTATGTGCAATCATCAAAAAAGAACACTATTACATCACTTATCTAATTATATCTTTGTTATGATTATACTACAAGTATTGTATATACCCAAAACCAATCACCGTCAACTTAAAATAAATAGCACCCATTTCATTCATTTACTAACAAACTAATATTTTTATTATTTACACAGCTATTCACACTTTAATATTTACATAAAGAAGATTAAGTTTGTTACTTAATAAATTTTAACACACCAGACTTTTTTTGCTTAACATAATATGCAGTCTCATAAAACAAATAAACAAGTTTTAGTATTATTTTGTTCCAAATGAGATACAAATTAGGATAATAATCAGTCATAATTGGTAAAGATCTCATTCATTGAGCCTTTCAGTAACTTTGAGTAGTATCAGGTATCCACATAAGGTAATCAATTCTTTTCATAAACATTCTATACATATAGGTACCTAACAAGGTTTTACCTTTTGCGTTTACCTACAACTTGCCACGAGGGTTGAGCATCAGGCAATTGTCAACTAATAAGGACGGTTTCAACTTTTAGCAATTGTCTTAGTTTGTCGGTGACCCTGACAAGGGAGACCTTGGATGCTCTTACATTTACTTTCTCCCCAGCGCACATCAGCTGGTGACATTGCGCACGTTCCAGGAACTCTTGTGTTCGAATTTCTCTCAGCAGCTCTTTTGGAGACCCAGATCCACAGTGTATTTGTTTCAGTAGCGACTCTTTGGATTTTATCTGAAAATGAGACATAGTGATTTCAGTTAATTTAAAAGCTCAATGAAGAGTCTAAAGTTCAGGTCGTTTTCCTGTTGCACATTGGGCTTGCATGTGGTCTGCTATTTCTTGATGAAGTTGCTTTTTTGGCGATAAGCGTATAGACAATCGTATGGCATAGCCATTGAAGGAAGGCTCAGTTGCGGTAGTGTTACAGGCGCTTGCTTTAAATAATGGCATAATAACATGAGTGTAAATGTATCTTGTAGTTACCTGTAGCACTGTAGTGACATCTTGAAGCAGGCACCACAGTCCTTCGGCGGGTTGTCCCGGAGCTGGTCGCAGGCTGTAGAACGGGGGCAAAGGAGCTTCTGAGCATTGGATTTCTATAGTTGCATCTATTGGAGGAGGTGGTGTACCCGAAGGTGGCGACGCTAGTGGATCGTTGCCAAGTTCTTCCAGATCTGAAAGAGATTTCATTTATAAGAAATATATTGTTTTGTTGCTCAATGATCTCAGGCGGTTATATGACTTAATATGTGAGTAGGGAAATTTTGTCAGTCGATCAGTCAGGCGTGAGCTAGTTTCTGCCCATTATGGATTGTGGACGATGAAGTTTGGAGTAGGTAATTACGTAGATTTGTCGCAGGTCTTTACCTACCTATATCACGTGTTCGAGACGGGAAGATCCAGGGTTGCACGGCGTGCCCGGACACATCAGCTATGTGCAGCCGCAGTAATGTAGCTGCTTCGCCCTCCGCCAGCTCCTCTGGTGTCTGGCCGGCATACGTGCCCAGCACGGGATCGGCACCATACGATAGCAGCAATCGGATCATCTCCACGTGGTTGTTTTCAGCTGCTTCGTGCAATGGCCTGAAAGTGATGCATGGCTTTGTTATAATTATATTGAATAGATTAATCGTAGTCCTATACTGTAATCATTAAGTCGGTACTCAACTGATGGATGCCCTACTAGTAGATAATATACTTGCTCAACTGGTTGAGTGGACTATTTTGTTAAAATGTTATGAAGTAACAAACGGTCTAGGTCAAGTGGCTCTTGGCAGGAGCCCAACATTAATAGGTCGGTATTTGGTGCACAGCTAGGTTAATTCCGAAATAAACGCGGAAATTACCTGATTCCTCCCTGGGCCGCGGCGGACACGTTTGCTCCGTATTGCAGGAGCAGTCTTCCGATTCTGACGTGTCCCTTAGAAGCTGCCACGTGGAGAGGGGTGAATCCTGCGTTGTCTTTAGATGTAGGTTCCATTTCCATCTTCTCCAAACAATAAGCAACGCAGTCCTGTAAATAGGTTACATTTTAATGACGTCAAGATGGAAAATACACTATGGGCCTTTGGAGAGACAGACTTAGGTACATAAGACGATATAATCTGTTAATATATATTATAGTTACTCACCGTGTAGCCAAGTCGCGCAGCTCTGTGCAGAGGAGTTTCGCCAACGCTTTTATTTATAAACCAACTTTTAATTTCTTTTTGTATATCATTGACCGATTCTGGGCTCGGTTTGGCTGCTGGTCTGCGAATCTTTTTGATTAGTCCATCTTCTCTACGAATTATTTTCTTTTTTTTCTTAATGTAATCAAATCCGGAACTAAATTTTCTGCGACCAAATAACCTTTTCATCTTTTTCTTATTCGGAACCTGTGTCGGTAGTGCATTAGCATCTTTATCTCTTTCCTCAGGACATGTTATTTCCTTTTTGGCTTTATTTGAAGCAAAGTCCTTTATTCTTTTATTAGCCAAAGATTTTATTAAATTATTTCGTTTCTTTAATCGGAGTAACCTTCCTTTAGCGTCATTTCTCTTCAGTGATATAGTACTTCTAAGTCCGTCTCTTATTGAACTTGACCTTCTCAACATTTTATCTTTGATGGTTTTAGCTTTTAATTTGTTTTTATCAGCATAATTTTTGTTATTTGATATAACTCTAGTATTCGTCTCATCTTCTTCACCTGTTCCCGAAGAGACTCTCTCCTCTCGGTTGACAGCTTTTGTAGTTGACTTTTGCTTTTGAAGACGATCTTCCAGTCTTGATTTAAATAAAGCGTTATTCTTTTTTCCGGAAGTTTTTATCACATCAGAATTACACAAAGTGGAGTTAGGTTCCTTTTTTATTTTACTGATACTATCATTACCAATTTTATTGTTTGAATCTTTATTTTCATTCTTTTCTAATGACGCTGCAGCTGATTCATTTTTTTTGTGTTTTGAAGTCAAGTCATCTTTACAATTTTCTTTTGATTTTCTTTTATTTTCTTCTCTTTTACTCTTACATTTTTGCATTAAAAGATCAACTATCGAACTGCCTTTCTTTTTTAATTTACTGGAGAAGACAGTGGATGTCGAAGCCTCGGAATCATAGTGTAACTTGTACATGGCGGAGCTACTGGAATTGGAATCCAGGTCACTGTCGATTACTGCTTTACCTTGTCGCCTAGTGTACAAATCATCCGTGGCCGCAGAAGGTGTCAGGGACGGAGCTGGTGATAACGGTGCAGGGTCAAGGTCTGGGAGCGACGTCGAGCCTCTTGAAAATTTAGCTCCCGTATTTCGGGCAAATGGGCCGTCTGAACGACCTCGCGGTATTGCTATTAAGCGGGGAGGCATTCTTAAGGATCTTTTATATCTATAAAGCTCTTCTTCCCACCCAGGATGGAAATCAGAACCGTCTCCGAAGCCCGATTTTCGTGCTGTTGGACAGATTGTGTTATTTTCGCTTTTCTTTGAAGGAGTTTTGGGAGAGGACTTACTTGTAGATGCCGATTTATTGTCTTCTGTTTTGATATGTTTGCGCACTCTCAATCGACTAGCAACAGTGACATCATCATCACTATCTGAAGATACAGATGATTTCTTGTCTGCCTTGTTTGGTTTGTCAGGATTGATGCATTTTACTTTACCCTTTAAATTATGGCGTAAAGTTTTCTCTTTTGATGTGATTTCTTTTTCTTTACGTAATGAGGTGGAATCTATAGATTTTCTCTGCGCCATATCGACATCACAACATTCTAATTTAACGTAAGCTGATTTTTCAGCTAACTCTTTAAGTAATAGATAGTTAAGTTTTTCAGATTGTTGTTTTTCTTTTAAAAGTTTGCTTTTTATTAAGGGCTCGTCATCATCAGTCGATTCCGACTCTTCCTTAATAGTTGTTTTAATTGGTATGATTTCTGTCGTATCCTTTTTATTTTTACTAATTTTAGCTGCTTTGTCACGTTTATCGCTTTTTACCTCTTTAGTTTTTGTATTTGTTTTTAATTTGTTAACTTTTTCGTCCATTTTGTCTTTGGAGTTAACCTTGTCCTTTTTTACTTTTGATAGTGCTTTTTCTGTATTGGTTTCTTCAGCTATTGAAGGTTCTGTATTTTTTTCTTGTTGTGTGGCCTCGTAATCGTCAACGGGCTCTTGTTTAACTACTATTTGTTCGGTAACAAATATGGTTTCTTTCTCAGGTTCTAACCCTTGATCTGATTCTATTATTGGATTTGTTGCATTTGGTAATATAATATCACTCTTTGTATCAGTTTCAGTATCTACGCGTTTACGTTTGGGTTTCTTTTTATGACTCCCGGTTTTTAATTGTTCCATGAAACTGTCACAAGCACTGGTCCAATCCAAATCATCACTAATAGGTGGCTCTTCTTGTTCTTCCTCCATAGAAGCTACATCAAGATTATTTTCTATTTTTATCGGTGTCTGAGCATCTCTTTCTATTTCTTCGATGTTCATTGGTTCTGATTTTATTTCATTGATGACTGTATCTTTGTTTACTTCATTTTTTGTTACTGACCCGAGGCGAAGGCTGTCTTCTCTGATCTGATTAAATAGGTGTTGTTTCTGTGATTTAGGTTGTAATCTGCCTTTATCCTGTTCTTTGTTCACTTCTGGTTTTTGTTCTGGTATAACGCAATTGTTGTCTTGATGAGGAGGCATTACTTTCAATTCAGCTTTGGTCCGTATTCTCGAGGCAACGTCGTTTTCAGGTGATTTTGTTTTTGAAGCGCAGTCTCCACTTCGCTGATACTCGATATCAAGAGCTATAGAGTCAACTGCTCTTGGCATATGTATATTTTGTCCGAGTGCATTAGGACTCGGTGGCGCGTCCATGATTTTATTTTTGGTAATAGGTGTGTCATTATCATTTGTTAAATCTGTTATATCCGCATCCGCATCGTCTATAACTATCACTTCAGAAATCTGTTTTGCTTGTCTAGGGTTCTCTACAAAACCAGTTTGTTTGGTTTCCAAACTATTTCTTAAAATGCTTAGAACCCTTTTGTCCGCTGGAATGCTACTGTGGTGATGGGCGTGTATATCTCTGTAATTTTTCATTATATCTTTGTGGCGACCGTGGAATGGATGAGTTCTGTCCATGTAATGGGAATGATTCTCTGCGGGATGTCGAGCAGATTCTAAATGATAAGGATATCTGTTACTAACATGTGGAATTTGGTGTAAATCTACGTAATTTTGAGGTGTCGCTTGTTTTCTGTGGTCGTGTTGGTTAGCTTCTATCTTTTTATGACTGTTGTAACTATAAACTGGCCGCCTCATTAATTCTTGTTGTTCTCTGGCGGATCTATCCATAATACTATTTCTATCTAATCTGCTATCAGCTGCCCATGTTTCATAACGCAACATTTTTTCAGGTATATTGCTTACAATTGGCCCACTTGGGCGTTTCCTTTCTTCTATGATAAAATTTCTATCGTCTTGAATTCTATTGTCCAGTCTACGATCGTCAGAACTCGGCCTTGTAAGATCTATTCGAGGAACAGTTTCATTTTTAGGCGTAGAAACATATTTAATCCGTTCTCCAAAGGATGGATGCCGATTTTCTGAGGGATATTCAACTGCTGGTCGCATGGTTTCATATGCCCCGTTATACCTTTGAGATGGTTGGGGTCTATACTGTGCGTGGAAATCCGGAGCAAAATCCACTTTATGAGAGGTAGTAAAACCAGGTCCTGTGGCCAATGGCTGTCGGCTACTTGACCCAGGTCTAGGGTGGACAATAGATTTATGCTCGTTAGATGCTGAGTCTACCGTGTCGTCCTGAGCTGTTGAATCAGCTGAATTTTTCACTGTTTTCACAGAGAGATCTAAGGGCGACTCTCGTTTTTGCTTTGTTTGATTCATTTGATTAACGAGTGATGTCACGGATACAGTCATCCGAGTTGATTGATTAGAGAAGTTAGGTTTTGCTGGTGTGGGCCGCGCTGGTGATATTTGATTATTATTGGTAGGTACATAGTCCTGCGTTGCCTTAGGAACTTGAACGGATGTTGGCGTTGGACGGTATAGTGTTCTGGTCGGGGCACTGACGTTTTGAACAACGGGGACTGCTGGGTTTGCAGGATACCTTGCTGTTGATGTTGACGGTGTAGGGTATTGGTAACTACTTCTGGAATCCACTATTCTATTAGAATACTCCACTCGGCCGGATAACCGTGCAGAATCAGGTGGTTGAACATGCCCGCCTAACCGATCGTGGGAACGTGGTCCATAAGGACTACCAGCATCTAGGTTTTGACTATATTGTGATTGAGGTAGCGGCTCTATTCTATGTGGATGCATAGGTTGAGACGGTGCAGGCGCGGGCCGGTAACCAGGGTAGGCTTGTTGGGCGTCATATTTTCTTTGAACTTTTGTTGCATGTCGTTCATAATGCGGGGACACACGAGCGTAACCAGGCCCTGCACGATAATGAGGCGGTGTTGCGTATGCTTGATTAGGGCGACCCATTCCTGGTGCTGGTGCGGATCCAACTGGGTGATGTATTGGAGGAACACGGTCATTATGTGGTGGTGGCTGTGATACTGGTGCCACAGGATACCTCGGCGGACTATGAGTCGCCGGGTCGCGGATTCTCACAGCATTAGGGATGGAGTTTGTCAACCTTGCATATGTTTGCGGACTTTGACTATGTCGAGGCAAGGCTGGTTGGGGAGATTGCGTAGTTTGTCCTCTTGAAATCCTTCCCCCATCTGGTAAATTCGTTTCGTAAGGATAACGCTGATACATTTCTGGGGGTCGTGATGCTGAATACGGATCTGGTGGCCTACCAGTGACGTAGTGATCTGGAGGCCTTGCAGCAGCTGGTACGTATGACTCCATGGGTCGAGTGTTAGGTGTAGTTCCACGAATTGCTGTAGGCCTGTTTTGTTCTAGCATAGGATCTGCCATTGAGGACGGCGGTCGCGCTGGTGAAGGACACGGAGCTGCTGGTGCAGGGGCAGGCGAGGGTAGAGTCGCTGGAGGTTTGCAAATAATGTGAGAAGGAGGCGATAGTGCTTCGTTCGTTTCCTCATCTTCTGGCTCCGGATTTTCGCGACGTTTTTCAAGAGCTTCTCTCATTACTGTTGCCTTATGTATAATGTGTGGTTCTGGTTCTATAGGCTCCGATGGGGGTCGTGGTGGAACTGATGTCGGCGGAGCAGCGGCGGCAGACGGGGGCCTTGATCGCGAAGCTGGGGCTCCAGACTGAGCTGGACTGCCTTCTTCTGGAGGAGGGACTCCCGCAGGCCACAACGGTTGACCAGAGCTCTCGTTCCCCGCCGGTTTGGGTACACCCATAAAATATTGTCGGGCTCCTTCCAACACATTGTTCAGTGTTACATCCATTTTTTATTTGACCTGTAACAAAACAACTATAATTAGGGACTTGACTCGGAATAGGGACATTTGTTTACGAAGGTTCAATCTCCTTTTGACCTTCATAGTAATTACTTGTATACGATCAATATGAACTCGGACTGTACCACACCGGTCTATGTTGGGTACAACTTCCGCGTGTTGTTAAAGGTTAAACTGGTTTTCCGACCTTCAGTTTGTGGCGAGTGAGGCGTTATATTATCGCGACAATTCTGTGTGAAGGGAGGCGAGCAGCTGAGCGAAGCGGTGTCCGTGGGGTCGGGGGCATCGACGCCTTCCCGTGCACCTCCAGCGCCCGTCACCACGGCAACTGTGAATGCTCCCTCCCTATTGATTGACTTTGCCGCACTCGTTCATTATCTATATGCATTAATTTTAACGTTTGAAATGCTTTTGTGTCCGTGAATCTTGAGACAGCGAACTAACCAAGACCGATTTGTTGGTAAAAAAATATAGTTTCTTTCACTAGTCAATGTCTTAACAGAGCAGACAATGTGTACAGTATCTTACAGTTTCTCAGTTGTGTATAATATTGTATAAAGTTCTCTGCCATTAGTGCGCATGCATCCGTTACACACAGAGCAATTAGGCTTGAGCACTTGAATGGATTCCGTTAGTCACATAACCGGTGATATAGGGACTGTAGTTTTCTAGAGAGAAATATCTGATAAATATTTTGTGCAGTCTTTGTACTAGTGTAGTACTATAAATACTTTAAACCTTAAAACGTCGTTATACAGGAACATTAAAACTTCTTATTAAATATTAGTTGTGTATAATCATCAGTCACATAACGTCCACTGTTAGACGAGGGCCTCTCCAATGAATTCCATGATCATTTAGGGGCGAATGCCAATAATCACCACGCTTGGCAGGAGGGTTGGCGTTCGCAGTTGCTCTATAGACTTCCCGAGGTCGCTTCCTATGACTCTCAAGACGGGAAAAGTTGAGCTGGGTGGTAACACATGAATTCTATTTGCCGCCACCACAAGGCATAGTATACATAACTTCGACTTCAGGTTCTACAGTTAATTAGATACATACATATGCGTTATGCGAGTGAGCATAGCTTTGGGTAGACAGAAACAACTGATCCTCACTTGTCTGCGGAAAGGATTTTTACGGTTAATTCCTTGCTTCATTACCTCACCCACATCATGATTGATGCTGGCATGTATCTAATTAGAGAATCAAGATCTTTGTTTGAATTTATAAGTATATTTTACTAACCGTTAGCCGTGTGGTGACGGCGAATAGAATACACGTGTCACCACCCCAGCCAAACTTTTCCCGTCATGGGGGTCGTAAGAGGCGACCGAGGGAGCTCTCCAGAGAATGGTCAGCAGCGCTCTCTGTGAGTTACACCACAACACCACTGCGATCGCCAACCCCAAAAAATGTGAAATGCCAGTAATCGCCTGCCAAGCGCGGCGATTACTGGCATTTCACCCCAAATGACGGATCTCATTGGGGGAGGCCCTCGTCCAGCAGTGGACGTTATGTGGCTGATGATGATGATTACTAACCGTCTTTTATCTATCCTCCTTGATGAGACCGACGACCTCTGACTGATGGGGTACTCATTGCTGTTGCAGTTATTTCTGAAAAAGAAAGAAACAGAAATAGATCAGTAATTGATTACTCTCTTTCTTAACGAAGAAATACATAGTTATACACTTGATCAAATGGCACATTACATACAATAAATACTTGCGCCACGCGTAGACAGGACCGTTAACAGTTGGAGAAATTATGACCATTTGTAGTCTGGCAGTTGGGATTTATATGGACTATGTATATTAGACAATGTATCATTTTATATTTCTAGTATATTTTACTTCCCAAACAGCACGGCAATATTAAATTTAACCTAACTTATTTATGTTAATAAATGTATGTTAATAAATAAGTTAGGTTAAATTTAATATTGTTAAATAGAATCTTTGAAGTTATTCAAAGATTGAAATCTTCAAAAATGTAAAGTCGTAAATAAAAATCATAAGTTTAAATATAACGCAACTAAGTTCCACCAACTTTAAATGTCGACCCAGACGGAAAATGATAAATTCCGTCCTCCAATATAACACAATATTATAATGTCTGTATGTTGTTGTAAGTTCAAAGGTGATGTTATACTAGCAACCTACGTAATACTTCCGAGCACGCGCCACTAATAGAATCACCTATTTTGTTGCCACATCGATTCTCGAGAAACGGTTAATAATGTCCGTCCTCGAAAGGGTTAATAATAAATAAGCTACTGGCCTTCAAACTGGTTCAGTTAATAAAAACTTATAACAGAAATGTTAGCAAAAATAATTACATAACACAGTTGGCAGTATTTGTCCTCTCTGTTCTTAACACGTTGTTCATAATAATTATAGGTATGTATAGTTTAACGGACTTCACCACTGATAATAAAAATAACAAAAGGTTACGCACGACGTGAATGTTCAAATGAATTAATAGATATATTTTTATTTCAGAAGAATAAACAATGATCAAGTATGTTGCCAATGATTCATATATTCTATTCATATTGTAGTCTAGTTGTTAAATATGTAGGATTTTCAATCCTTAGTTGGCAGTTCGAGATTATGTTAGACTTAGATTGTTTCGCCAATATACATTATTATCGCAATTCACGCAACGGAAGCTCTCAAGGATGAATAATTTTCCCCGTTTTCTTCACATTTTCCATTATTTCTTCGCTCCTAATAGTGGCAGCGTGATGTTATATACTCGAAACGATAAATGGCCTATTCAACACATAAAGACTTTCAATTCAAACCAGTAGTTCCTGAGATTAGCGCGTTCAAACAAACAAACAAACTCTTCAGCTTTATAATATTACTATAGATTTGTACCAATGGGTATAATCTACATATTATGTACGCTACGTATCACTCGTGAAGAAACCCACACGCGTACTATATGAACTTAATAAGAAGTAAAGTGAACCCTATAACGGCGATGAGCCCACATGAATTTTTCACAAGTGCTTATACACTTTTTTGGCACGAAAGTCGTGAGTTATATACACTCTTTTATTTTTATTATGGTTTTGAATATTAGAAACAAACTCGTAGAAGTGAGCCCACGCTTTTTCCGAGCGCGCATGCCGAATTGTGTTGGTTGTGTTGTATGTATCGATACGTTATAGAGAACGCGAGCCCAGCTGTGTAGTGGGTCAATGACCGGACGCGCGCTAAACAAGGTGACTTCCAACACCCAACTTCTACTGATGACGGGACGACCGACCGAGCTGTGTTTTTTTTTTCTTTCAGCTGTTGTGCGGATTTTGCAAATAGAATTTGTTGCTTGGTTTCTATAGAATTGTATTTGTAGGCGTTTCGTATTCGTACATAAGTTATTATATACCATTTTCACGGCTTTTGAGCCCTGACAGTTTCTAACATTATGTATTATCGCATTTTTTTTTCAATATATCTTAAAAACCCAATGGGATGTGTGATCAAAAACTAGGAATTTTTTGCTGAAATATACTTCAATACGTATATTTGTGTGAAAAAATCTGAAAGTTTCAAGGCATTCATCATCTGTAAAAAACTGTACAGTTATTTATTTATGTAATATAATATGCTATAATATGGTCGGTATCCGTAGATCCTTCATTGGTATATTTTGTGCAGTTTGAATGTTCGATAATTTATTACACTAGTATAGTATAATAAATTATCTTATAAACTTGGCTCTAATTAAATAGGAATATACTTTAATATTAGAAATCATACCCAAAAGGGAATTCGTTGATTCGTATTCATAGATAAGCGTCTAATTTGGTAAAAGTAAATAAATAGGTTGATAGTACTTATTTAGTAAAAGGATAAAACTAATTATAGGAAAATAAATAACGACGATGAAGAAGACGGTAAATACTGTTTTACATGGTACCATTTTATTGCATTAAAGTTGGAAACTTGCATATACGAATGATACAAAGTCAAGACGGATAGTAAATTACTTACAATGATTGCACTTAAACGTACAAGACAATGGAGCCATATGGGCTTTAAGTATAGAATTGTAAGTACATGAAGTTGATGTACCTATTTATAAAATAACTATTAATTAACAACAGTGCCAAATTGCATCGTATGCCATAAATTACTCTGTAATGTAGGTAAAAAGATAAATAGCAACAGCACGTATGTGTGTACCATTCGATGTTAACGACATTTTTGCGAAAACATATACAAATATACGTTACGACCGTTTCTCAGAGGGGGTAGATGCTGGCAAATCTTTTTATCCTCTCATATTCATATATCTCTTCATATATCTTCGCCGGTTTCGGGTACCCAGTCCTCCTTAAGGATATCGCGAATCTGATCAAGGAATGTCCTAGGATGACCCCTTCCCACTCGTCCTTCTTTCTACCTTGTAGATTCCTTTCGTTGTCGCAGAAAAAAGCGTAGGTTCGTTTCTTTTTCAGATTTTGAGATAGTATTTTGCTGATCTCTTTTTACGGACCGTTACTGGCAATATTCTTACCCTAAGAATAATTGAAATCAACATAAAACTACAAGTTAACGTTACATAATAATCTATAAAATAACTGTTTATCGTTTCCGTCAAAAATTGTAACCGCGTATAATCATCACAAATAATTTGTTGTATTATTTTTTCCTCCCATCCGATTTGCAGATAATTATAACGGTTGGCAAGACACTGTATAGCAATTTCCAATTTCGCAGGACATTTCCCCGAACACTGAATATAATTAAACCTTCGCCAGAATCAAATTTCTTGTGTTACGATGGCCCGGCGATGCGCGGGCGCGGCTGTGGCCCACATTTTGTGTTCTATTTATGTATCTACCAGCCGGCACTGTACATGCGTTCACTATTTATAGATCAAGATTGTTTACATTGACGATGCGTTCTGTTTTATTAAGATCGTTATATTTAAAATCATAATTAATAGCAATAGTAGGTATCTAGTTTTCGTGCTTTCGT
This sequence comes from Conopomorpha cramerella, assembly GCA_012932125.1. Taxonomy (NCBI): domain Eukaryota; kingdom Metazoa; phylum Arthropoda; class Insecta; order Lepidoptera; family Gracillariidae; genus Conopomorpha; species Conopomorpha cramerella. The sequence goes on along the minus strand of SJJU01000748.1, from coordinate 6,933 downwards.
AAGCAATACTTATTATAAATATTTAAGCAAATACTTCAGCATAATTTTTTTTACATATATATGTAATGAAATAATATTTCATTATTTAAATTTTCCCGCGCTTTGCGCGTTTCTAGTTCTGGTTGTCAATATTGGTAGAGGGCGCAGCAGTGTCGCGTAATTCAATGGCGGATGACAGATGATTTTAACATTTAAAATTAGTGGATTTTTATTGTTATAAAATAATTTGTAGAGAGATAAATAAAAAGATATAATTGAGGAAGCGATATTAGTGAACTTTAAATGTCGTTTCTTTGTATTTTCAGAGAAACAATTTGTGGTTTATTTTGAAAATCCTCAATAATATATCTTATAAAACGACATTTTTGTCAACTAAAAGAAGATGGACCGGCTGCAGTTTGAGTTTACGATGATAGCCTCAAGTGATGGCAAAACTAATGTATTAGGCATAACCTCAATATCAACAGAAGAGGGAAAATGTTATGTTTTACCTGATGAGCTGAAGCCAATGATTCATCATACACATATTGTCAAAACGAACACTTTCTCAAAAATAAGAAACAGCATAAAGAAAAGGCATCAAAGTAGAAAAATATGGATAAAACTAGATGAAGATCTTAAGAAAACTTATATGGATGAGGAAGGTAATATGCAATTTTTAGATCAGTATTTAGAAGAAATGAGCATAAAACAAACAAGAGACAAAGATGACAATTTGCAACAGATCTTGCAAAAATTAATAGAAACTACAACAATGAAAGAAAGTCAACATAACCTAAAACATATTTCAGAGAAATTTATTATCGAAAAATTCACAACTAAGAATCCTAACGCAACCCAATGGATAGAAAATTTTGAAAAAGAGTGTGAGCGCTTTGCTATAATAAAAGACGAAAGTAAGATAGATATTTTGAGATTATTTTTAGACAAATGTTGTGTGGATTGGTATAGCTCGATGGCTATAAAACTAACAATAAATTCCTCATGGAATGAATGGAAAGATAAATTCTTGGAATCTTTTAAAAACCGAGGATGGGACGTAGTCACATATGCTTTCGCATTCAGATATAAAGAAGGACTATTAATTGACTATGCTATAAAAAAAGAACGGCTTGTACTAGAGATAAACAAATCTATAGACTCCAAAACAATGATAGATCTTATTGCAACAGGTTTACCTGGGCTTATCTTAAATAAGTTAAACAGGGATGAACTCAACGATACTACTGATTTGTTCAACGAGATAAGAAAATATGAAGGTATGATGTACAAGAAAAACTCAACTATAGTAAAGAGTAGTACATTCCTTTATAAAAATAAAACTAATGAGAAGAAGCCATGTAAGACTTGTGAATCTTTAGACAAAGGAATCAGATATCATCCGGAGGAGACATGTTGGTTCAAAAAAAATAAAAATGAATGGGAAAAAATTTGTAAAACCAGAAATGTAAATAACAACTCCATAATTGAAGTAGATATAAATACTGAAACAAAAAACGAGTAAGTACACCATTAATCAAAATCAAGCTTTTAATAGAAAATAAAGTAGAAGTGAATGGCATTTATGATTCCGGCTCGCAGATATCTTTAATAAATTCAAGACTTATTAAAATAAAAAATAAAAACCAAAAGGAAAATGTGAATATAGCATATATGAAAACGGTTAATGGTGTGAAGAAGACAGATGGCTTGATAACAATTAAAATAAGCATATTTGATTTAGAAGAAGAGGTGGATGTATACGTAGTAGAAAATGAAGATTTTCATGATTTTATAGTCGGATTGGATATGATAAAGAAATTCAAATTAACCCAAAATGAGGACTTACAGATAGAACAAAAGAAAATAACAAATAAAATAGACAGAATGTCTAAAGATAATAGAAATGGACCAAAGAGTATAAACACATTTGCAATAAATTTCAATGAACACATAGAGACAGAAGAATTTGTAAGTGTGACAGACCATTTGGATAATGAAAAGAAAATTGAGATAGAAAATATTATAGAGGAATATAAAACAATATTTGCTAAAGACAAGTATGATATAGGATCAGTTAGAGATTATGAAGCTCGGATAGATTTACTAGTAAACAGATACTGCAGTAAAAGACCATACAGATGTACAATAGAAGATAAATTAGAAATTGAAGAGCAAATATCCATGTTACTAAAGAATAAATTAATTGAAGAATCATACAGTCCTTTTGCTGCTCCAGTGACATTGGCTTTTAAAAAAGGTGAAAATAAAAAAGCACGCCTATGTATAGATTTCAGGGAATTAAACAAAATTGTTGTTCCACAAGCTCAACCTTTCCCACTAATAGATGACTTGATTATTAAAACTAGAAATTGTAACTATTATACCACATTGGATATAAACTCAGCTTTTTGGGCTATACCGTTACGGGTGGAAGATAGAAGTAAAACAGGATTTGTCACGCAAGATGGCCACTTCCAGTGGACCTGCCTCCCCTTTGGCTTAAAAACATCTTCAGCAATTTTCCAAAGAATTCTAAGCAATATCCTAAGAAAACACAATCTTACAGGATATGCTGTAAGCTATATCGATGACATTTTGATATACTCAACCACGTTTGAAGAACATATAAAACATATAAGAAACGTATTACAGGCAATTATAAAAGAAGGCTTTAGATTGAAGTTTAAAAAATGTACTTTTGCTGCAGAGTCAGTAAAGTACCTCGGCCATGTAATTCAGAACAATTCGGTAAGCCCATTAAAAGACAATTTGATCTCAATAAGAAATTATCCAACTCCTAAGACGCAAAAGAATATTAGACAATTTTTGGGAAAAGTCAACTTTTACCATGAATACATACCAAGAAGCGCAATTATTTTACATCCATTACATAATTTGTTAAAAAAAAATGAAAAGTTTGTGTGGTCAGAGAAGTGTGAAGAATCATTTAATCAAATAAAAAGATATCTGTGTTCTCAACCTGTGTTGGAAATATACGACAAAAATTTACCAATAAAAATCTTTACAGATGCATCTTTAGAAGGTATCGGAGCAATCTTAAAACAGACACAATTGGACGGTAAAGACAAACCAGTGGCATATTTTTCAAAAAAACTGAATGAATCTCAAAAACGAAGAAAGGCTATATATTTGGAATGTTTAGCTATGAAAGAAGCAGTTAAATATTGGCAACACTGGCTAATTGGAAAACACTTCACAATTTACTCAGACCATAAACCTCTAGAGAACATGAATATTAAATGCAGGACAGATGAAGAATTGGGTGATCTTACATATTACCTATCTCAGTATGACTTTACAGTAAAATATATACCTGGTATAGAAAATATAGAAGCAGATTGTTTGAGTCGAAATCCTGTATTAGAATCAGAAGACAACAAAGAGGAACTATTAAAAATAGTTAATTTAATACAAATAAAAGATATAGTTGAAGACCAAGAGAAAAATGAGATAATAAAAGAAAAGAAGCAAAATCTACTACATAAAGATAACATCTATTATAAGAAAATAAAGAAACATGAAAAGATTATCCTCTCAGAAGAATTTAGTAAAAAATTTATAAAAAAGGTACATGAAGACTTATGCCATATTGGAATAAGACAATTACAGAAAAAAATAAGTCCAATATATACAGCTAAAAACCTAACTAAAAATATCATAAATAGTTGTAAAACATGTGAAATATGCATAAAAAATAAATCTAGATGTCAAGGAAAATTTGGATTAATGTCACAGCTGGGACCAGCAACAAAACCATTCGAGATAATGTCAATGGATACTATAGGTGGCTTTGGAGGATCTAGGTCGACAAAAAAATACCTACACCTTTTAGTAGACCACTATACAAGATATGCGTTTATCGCGACATCAAAGACACAAAACACAGGTGACTTTATAAAACTAATAAAGACAGTACTAGAGACAGATGAGATTGGAATAATTCTGACAGATCAATATCCGGGCATTAATTCCAGAGAATTTAAACAATATTTGGAGGAGAATAACATTAAACTAATTTTTACAGCTGTGAATACACCATTCTCGAACGGCTTAAATGAAAGATTAAATCAAACCATAGTAAATAAAATAAGATGTAAAATAAATGAGAAAAATAATAAGAGAACATGGACAACAGTAGCAAGAGAATGTATACGGAAATACAATGAAACGGAACACTCTGTTACAAGTTTTGCACCAAAATATTTACTGGATGGTACAAATGTCAGTATTCTACCAAATGAAATTAAAACAATAGAAAAAGAAGACAAGTGGATTGCCGATAGAATATTAGCATTAGAGAATACAATAAAGTCCCACAAGTACAACAAGGAAATATTTGATAAAAATAGGAAAATGCAAGAGTTCGAGATAGGAGACAGTGTATATGTTGAGAATGGAAATAAACTCAACAGGAAGAAATTAGACGAATTAAGAATAGGCCCTTTCAAGATAATAGAGAAAATATCGAACTCCATTTATAAGATTGACACTGGCAACAGGAAAACAGAATCAACTTTATTTCACATAACAAAATTACAACCCGTCACAACAGAAGATAACTGGTAAATGCCCATATATTATTTAGAATTTTCTCTCTTAGGGGGGGAGATGTAATGAAATAATATTTCATTATTTAAATTTTCCCGCGCTTTGCGCGTTTCTAGTTCTGGTTGTCAATATTGGTAGAGGGCGCAGCAGTGTCGCGTAATTCAATGGCGGATGACAGATGATTTTAACATTTAAAATTAGTGGATTTTTATTGTTATAAAATAATTTGTAGAGAGATAAATAAAAAGATATAATTGAGAAAGCGATATTAGTGAACTTTAAATGTCGTTTCTTTGTATTTTCAGGTAAGATAGAAGTGTATTTGCCATAGTTAAACGATAATTGTTCTAATGTTGTAAAAGCATGCTAATAAAAGAAAAAAATCTTTGTATTTTCAGAGAAACAATTTGTGGTTTATTTAGAAAATCCTCAATAATATATCTTATATGTATATTAATTATTGACCTACCTATTCGATGTGCATTGTGTGGAGAGGAGATAGATAGATAGATAGATAGTTAGTTAGCTAAGTAAGTATAGTAAGTGACAAGGTGCTGGTGCAATAGGTACCTATGTAAAATAATTATTATCTCCTCGTGCTAGTGGCTCAGGGAGTTAGATACTTGATAGTTAGTAGTCAGTTAAGTATTCGTGCAACACCACTAGGCAGTATGAGTTAGGCGGTAGGTGCCTAGTACTAGTAAAGTTATAATAAAATTTTATACGTAACTAACTTGCATTGAAGAAGCAATATCTTGTCCGAACTAACTAGGTAACGGCTGACTGACGACAAGTATTTGTAACATACTATCTAAATACTTGTCGTACTATCTATGTGTGTATGTACGGACCTACCTAATTGTGTAACTAAGTAAGAAATAACCTATTCGACGATACGTCTGGGTGGTGTTTTCGTCGTTTTGTTTGTTTTATATTTGTGTGTGTGTGTGCGTTTTCAACGACAGATTTAAAGAAACATCTCTGCAGTTGTTGTGTGCGTGTCTCTGTCCCACTGACGGTCGGACAAACGACAACAACAACATTCAATGAAACATATGATAGCCCTGAAAAGGGCTTTTTGGTGGTTTTGATCGTCTCCTCGCGCTTGAGGCGACGGACGAGAACAACACGCTCGAGGTGTGTGCGTGCGGCGTCTCCGCGTCGCGGCGGCGGCTGCGGCGGCTGCACTACACTGTGCGCGAGCGAGTTTACTTCTGCTTCTGTCTGCCGTCCTTCTTGGCGGCGGCCTTGGCCTTCGGGGCGGCGGCCTTCTTGGGTTTGGGCGCTTTCGGCTTCTTGGTGGGCGGCTTGGCGGTCTTCTTCGCCTTGGGCGCGGCGCTCTTGGCCTTCGAGGGCGAAGCGGGCGCCTTCTTGGCGGCGGCGGAGGGCTTCTTCTTGGCGGCGGCGGCCTTCTTGTCCTTCGTCGCGGCGGCCGACTTCGGCTTGGACGGCGACGAGGCGGACTTCTTCTTGGACGCGGACGCCGAGGCGGCGGAGGCCTTGGACTTCTTCGCCTTCGACGCGGCGGGCTTCTTCGAGGAGGCCGAAGAGGCGGCCGGCTTCTTCGCCGAGGAGGACTTCGACTCGAGCTTGAACGATCCGGAGGCGCCCTTGCCCTTGGTCTGGATGAGGGGGCCCTGTTCGACGGCGCTCTTGAGGTACTTTCTTATGAAAGGCGCCAGTTTCTCGGCGTCGACCTTGTAGTTGGCCGCGATGTACTTCTTGATGGCCTGCAGGGAGGAACCGCTGCGCTCCTTGAGCTCTTTGATGGCGTTGTTCACCATCTCGGAGGTCTTCGGGTGGGTGGGCTTCGCCTTGGGCTTCTTCGCCGCGGCCGAGGACTTCGGTTTCTTCGCGGGCGTAGCGGGCGCGCCGGGGGCTTCGGATGCAACTGCGGTGTCGGCCATTGTTGTTGTGTTTGTTTGTTGTCTTGCGACTTGCGAGAGATAGAGAGAGCGAGCGATATTCGAACGAACGTACGAAATGCGTAGCGAGCGCACGCCGCCGTGCGACAGACCCCCCTCGGGCGGCATTACCGCACAGAGATACGCGGCGAGGAGATACGTTTTCGGTTGCGATGTATTCTAACTTTTCACTAACACCCATCGATTGAAATGACGTTCTCCAAATTATATTAACGGCACGAAGTCGTGCAGATGCGTGTGGTGCTATGTCGATGAGTGCGACAACCGAATCGCACCGACATATCGCACCCACGGGGGCGGCAAGTGCCGTTTTCGCGGCCGCGAAAGCGGACGATCGGGCGGCCTCCGCTCGATGGTCGAATTAAAAATTAATTTCTCGTCAATCCCGCGTAGGTGCGCTCATTAGACACACTCGACACGCGGGAGGATATAACCGAGGGACCGCAGGCGCCGGGAA